>DWME01001595.1:0-24066 GCA_018244795.1 Parelbella ahira ahira
TGCATTGCATGTTTGAAATTATTATACCGACATACATTTTACTTGACGGTTCCTGAATAGAAGTTTTTTTACTTTGTAACAATGGATTTTGATAAGCCAACGACATGGCTATTACCGTTCTAGTATGCGCAAAGTCCCGGGTTCAATTACAGTTATGTTAATGAAGAAATTAGATAGCCGTTACGAGTCTTTCCACTTGTCTTTGCCTGTGTTTTCCATGGCTTCCTTGTCCAAGCGAACTCTTGTCCAATGCGATGATGTCCAATGTTGATTGTACCTACATATTATTTTTATGTTATCTGTAAACATACCAGAACGAATACTGAAATTTAAAAGTGCAAAGAAATTGTTACATGGCTGAATCGTTAGAACGACTGAGCGAGTGAATGAAATCATTGCCTTCCGATAGTTTATCGGTTAAAGGGATTCAGTTCATCTTGCTGCTATGCTATAAATATACCAGCACCCGCGTGACCGAGTCGCACGTCACTAGCGCTCTTGAATCTCTTCTTGACCACGACACTGCTGCCGTGATACGCATTATATTTAGCCAGATGCATTGACCATCGGACAAACAAAAGCTGACGATATCTTTAGTTTTATTAATATTTATAATATTGATTCAATTCTTCTAAGCGCGGAAGGGTATACATTCTATTCATTTTGTTGGTACTACGTGCATTTATAATTTACATGAATGTTATATCAGATTAGTTACCTATTATGGTGAAGGAAAACAAAATAATTCTCTCCTTCCGCGTTCAATCCATTTGACCTTGAAATTAATAGGAACAGAAATTTAAACCGAAGTATTTCATAACCTATTGTTTTCATTTTCGTCATAGTTTTCTCTTTGCATTTTCAATGACTCCAATGAACTTTATGCTTGCAAAAATGTCACCAAATTTTAGTTTTACGTTACATTCTCGAGTTTTGTTATAGCTTACGTATAAAATAAAGTAAATTCTTAAATAACATGAGTGTCGGTGATGATGTTCATTTCTATGAGTTCGGAGTTTCAATATCTGAGAGGCAACTTTAAAAAGCTCTATATCTATGTTTTAAGATAAAGTATAATTTGTTACAATGATGAAGGAATACGTCTGTACGAAATATGCAAACTAACACTGGGCTAGGTTAAACATAAAGTTATCAATAGATATAAGAGAAAATCCACGTCCTATGCAAATGAGGAAATCATGCACATATGGCTAGAATTATTATCATCATATTTAATAAGGCGTGAGTACCTATATTTGACAAAATATATTTTTAATTTTATAGGTTAAGCTTCAGTGTTTCTATGGACCTTGACGTTTTTTCTTTACGACATTGTCCCGCCGATTAGTAGTTACTTTTCATCGTTTTTTAATAAGAACGTGATAATACACAACCTGTCATTTTAATGAATAAGTTGAAATTTTAAACAGATTTCCTGGGCATAAAGTTTTGTAAAAAAATTTGTAACACGGACAAATAAAAATGACTTACGATCAGTCATGACAAGTTCAGCATTTGTGTGTTATCGATTTATGAATGACCTGCTGTGTTATATAAAATAGGTAACATGTCTTATCGTTTAAAGTCGACCGCTTTATCGCGAGGAAGTTAAAATCTAAATTCTTTTATATTTAAAATAACCTACATTTTCCCTAAGGTTAATACATCTAACTTTAACTTTCTTAACTCCTTTCAACCGCGAAAATGTAATAGATATATGTACATACAATTACCCTCGTGTTTATTATTATAAATATTCATTATTAAGTAATTTAAATATTTGACATAGTACTAAATTTCATTAACTTATTGTTCCCATGATAATATAACCTTGGTTAGCGCTTCGAATAATAATTATATCTACTTACCAATTGTGATTTGATTACAGCCAAAATTTGCGATGGTGAATCTTTACGTATATCCTGTCTTATTAAAATTTATGCTGTGACTTGTTATATAAATATATGCTTCTCATGGAATTAATAACACACCAACATTCCTATTCTTAAAGTCCTATTCGAGGTCGGTTGTAGGCCTGCAATGGTTCTCAGCGCATTAGCTGCTCTTTTTTTTAAGTATGAGACGATTATAAATTTCTATATTAATAATAGTATTTCTATCAACAGATCTTTTTCCGTATAATTAGAATAATGAATTAAGTACAAGAATTTAAAATATGGCTTCTTAAGTTCCTGGTTTTAACGTAGTCAACGAAAGTAAACAGTAATTAAACTATTCTAACTATCATACTAACCCAAGTACCTGAATATCTATTATATTCGTTAAAGCCTCCTGTAGCCTATTCAAAATTTATTCTTTAATAACAAATTCAAAGAAATTAAATTAGTACGTAATATATTTTAAAAAACTTTATTATTTTTATAGATAAGTGGCCGAAAACAAATCGTTCCCAAACAGGAGAGACGCATCTCAATATTGTCTATGGTTTGCTTACATTTAAATTAAATAATTCGAAAATACTATAAACAAACAAAGGAATTGATATGGAATCTACTAGCTCGGTGTACCTACTGCGCGATATGCAATTATTTCAGTCGTTCATTAAAGTGCAAGCTACACGTACCAATGTTTTCAATTAAAATTGTTTTGATTACTGCCGATCAGATGCAGACGCCTGGAATTAACGAGAAACTAGGTGTACGTTCATGAAATAGCTATTGCGATTCGTAGTAAATAGAATGGTTCGTTTGACCCAGATCTGGAGATACGGGTCACCGGGTATACCGGCGGCGCTGGTCTGATGTTGCTGACATAATTCACGTCTGTTGAACCAGTTTTCACATTTTACATAACTTTCAATTGAGCAATCTTCAAACACTTAAATACCTGAGTTTGAATTTATTACACAACTCTGCGCGAATATCGCTTTCATTCATGCAGATGTACTGATAAAATACCACGTTCTTTGTTATTATGAATACGTTTGTGTGGAATTATCTGGTATAATACAAATACGCAATACCATATTGATTATTTTGATGCGAACTCGTTCGTTAAATACTAATGGTTAATGAAATAATGATACTATGCTAGCATGGTTCAATGCTCATTATAGCGTCTAGCGTTGGTCAACTGGACGTAATTTTTAATACTGCGTGTCAAAGATAAAAGATAACATACCTATATAATGTATAATATTATTATACCATCGCGCCAGGTCTCTTACGGGGTATGCAGGAAGCACTAGGACCCGAATATCTCTATACTTATCACCTGACGTACTCTAGTATGTATAACATATTTACTCGTGTAAAATACAACTTTAATATAACTATAACACGGCGAGTATAACATGGAGTGACCTAGTCTGACACGGTACACTGCTCCATATTTCTATACAACTCATATCGGACGTTGGCAGGCTAATTCTGCAGTTAATAAAGAGTGTTTCAGAACGTTCAATGGCAACAATGCGGTATGTGGCTAGGTATTGTGGCACTCGAATAATCGATAGCTATAAATACCAGCCGTTGGACTGTGTTGTTATTAAACTTTTACTCTGTGTCACAGAATGTTGCGCACATATATTTTATTAAACGGGTGTTTTGTTCATTATCAATACCCCTTTAACCTACCACTCTTTATCTACTGTCTTCTCTCAGAATGGAATTGTTTAGGGTCATAGTCTTGTCAATTACATATTATGCAATTACCGAAATCATTTCGATTCCACCAATTTGGCTTGATTGCGGAACGAAGACTCGACCAGTATAAGTCCATGTTCGAGAGCCAGCACTCTAATAAAGGCATAATTGAGGGCACATATGTAGTACAACAGATACATAAAATTTAATTATCTACTAAAATGTTATCATTACTTTTCACTATGAATAGTAGTAACTATACCTGCTATTAATTAAAAAACTCTTTACTACACACATTTGATAAATACATCAAAATGTTTTTAAAACAATTTAAATCAAAAAACGTTTAATAAATACATTATAAATACATCACACGGTACACAAGGATTAATAGTGTCTTGTGATAATTTGGCGTCTGCGAATAGTTTATTTAGATTTCTCATCCAGAGTTTATCTTTTCATAAGATTTCTTTACGTAAACAAAACGTTTCCAAGTCTGTTGGTGGCCGGGCGGACGGTGCTCGCCTTTGTTTCATATCGATCTAGACTCACAGCTCACGCGATCTCCCATGTAGAAAGATTTTATTTCATCGTTTTAACAGCCGTCCACGCGATTTATGGAGGAATGTATTATAAAAACAATAATAAAGTAAACAATTAAAATGAAAATTGTTTAGGGAAACCCCAAGGGTTAATCTAATGAGATCTGTATATTACTTGATTAGCCTTCGGTTCAAGTTGATGTAAGGAAAAATCTATAGTATGCAAATAATTCAGTCACCCTTTTTATGGGACATATAACATAACTAGCAAAGAGAGAGACTACCTAGGTACTACACAACGCTGCTTAACCCATCGGAGACACAGACATCATATTATGTTAGTACGCAAATATGAATTATACTGAATTGCACTGGTCTTATGAATACGTTAAATTTGATATTTCAGACATACAAGAATTCTACGAACTAACACTTCTCGATGACACAAAGTCAATCCAACAGAAGACTGCCGAGACCATTCGCATCGCCAACAAGTGGGAAGCGGATGGCGTACGGCGTGAAGTATGTGAATTTTAATCACAGTTAATATATACTATACCCACTATACATACTATTATAAGTAAAATTCAAAAACAGTCATACAAAATGGACCTAATATATCACATAAAAAAATTACGTAACAAGGATTAGGTGAGCAGTTGTTACGTAAACTACATTCATTTAACAGATTTTTTGTATGTCAATATAAATCTTTGCCTTGTTTGCTAGTTTAAAATCAGTCCATTGTTGTCGGAGCGAGCAATAGTAAACTTGCAATTAGCGCCTTTCGCAACTGGCAACGTTCAGATTTCTGATGTACACACAAACCATTAAAATATTTGTAATGGAAAATGAAACTTTGCAATGTACAAACGAAAATCTGCAGAAAAGTGGAGCTTGTTTCAAATTATACTGGCATATTATGTAGATGTCGATTCCTCTAACAAATTAATAGTACTTACCAATAAATGGACAAAATGGGTCTTACAGGTACATAATCTAGTATTTTTACAAACGATTACTATGTATCTATGAAATTAAAGTTTATTTAATCCAGAAAAGAGAAATTACATGTAGGTATTTAGATATTTACGACAATGTTTTTAATTTATACCGTTTTGACATTAGGTCAATTTTGTATGATTATAAATAATAATGTTGTTGATAACTAACGACAATTAAATTAAACTAAATGTTTGTTTAATACGGCTTCCTATATACATATGTTACCCTTGTATGATTACAGATAGCAACAGACGAGAGTGAATACAGGTCTGTTTCAAACGCCTTTCTTCTGGACAACAACAGGAAATCCGATCACCGTAATGATGACACGCCGGACTCCAATAAGGTCCGTTTCTTTTAGCCGTTATTTGACATACTCACATAATAGTTGAAATAACTTACGACCGACGTATTCCACGTTTAAAATATTTTAAACTAAGAATTGGATCTGTTTTCATTAAATACCTATAAGTATTTAGTATGCATGTAAGTCTAATTAATAAACTATAATACATGTAATTTTTCTATTAGATAGTGTCATTAATTAAAAGTAATAATTATTTTTGCAATGCTTTAGGTGGGGACTACGCCTACCATTTTACCGCCAAGTGGAGATGGTGAAGACAAAAAGGTAAGCCCACTAAATATTATAAATTAATAAAATTACCCAAAGTTAAAAAGGCAAAAGTGAATAGCAAGGAAGAGACTACAAAACACTTTATCACTTCTATATCTAAGGTACGTAGCTAAGATCGTTGGGTCATAATATATTTATGGATTTTTGAGGCTTGAAACAACATTGGCTTGTTTGGCTTTAACAAAACAGGATTTGTAGTATGCAAATTTTTGTATAAATAACCTTTAGTTTTTTGCCCATTACTAAGGTTTACCACAGTAAATACCTTGTAAGGCAGTGACAGTGGTTTTTATATTTTCTCGAAGGACAATATACTTACGAACTTTGCAGTTTCTCATGCTACCTATGTAACGGGTAAATTTCAATGTACTTAATATATTTATGTGACCCATTTGGTTGATTGCAAAATAAGGATCATTTATAATCATTGAACTTTGAAACTGATGTAATAAAACATATAATTTACAATTACTAAAATAAGGTAGACCTTATTTTCTAAGTTTCACAAAATCAATTGGACATATGTATAAGTAACGCCACCTTTTGGGAAAACTTCGAAACTCGTAGTGTTTATGGATCGCAGCAGGATTTCGTTTTGTTTTTTCTACTTTTTGATGACGTGACGTCTACGAACGAAGGTAGATAGTAGGTGAACGAAACAGAACGCCGTATAACAAGTGGTCGGTAATGGCGGATGGTTGGTGTTTCGCGTCTCATAGTACTATTTATAACCTAAAATATAGTACAAGTTTTCAGCGATATGTACGATAACGTTACTCTGTTGTGTGGATTAGTGCCGTTAAATTTTACAATTGTGCCAATGACGTATAAATGCTGCATCGACTGAAAGAGCTCCGCTCGTAAATGAATATTCAGTGAAATGATATTGCACACAAAATTTTGACATTCACACTGCTGTTATTTCGCATTCGTCGCAAGTAAGGCCGTATAATATACACTAATCTATTTTTAAACGTTTAGTAATTTCTCTATAATTTGGGAGCGTTTTCAATTCTAGGTGAGACTAATGCAACTTCTGTAATAGTTTTGCTTGTAACAAATCGCTGTGTTACTCGCTGATCAATTTTAATGTATAAAACATAGGCCAGTGGTCCTAGATTGCACGAAATAGCGTACCTACATAACACGGACATTCTAATTAAAGTTCATCGCTTTGACATTCATACCATCCAATCATCGAATACCAGTTAGTAACACCCAATTAACTACATATTCATACATCCTAATAAATACCACTATCAAAAAAGGGCTCGGCTCGAATACTGTTGATTGATAAGGTGCAATTTTAACGCGAGCTAACATGATAATCGGCTTATGTTGTGGGATACATGTAATCGCGAAGCAACGTCGATACCTCCAGATATTGGCCTTACACATATAAATTGTTTTTGGTGCAAGTTAGAAGTGGGTTCTAGGTAGAAAATGGTGCATGCTGAACTGCGTCAAGTAAGGTGCTGAGTGAAGGCACAAGAGTGTAACTAACAATGCATGCAGTGTACATAGCATAATACGGACAAGCATACAGTACCCAAGGGCTATGCACACTTGGTCACCAAAATGACTGAAAGACGCAAGAAAAAGACCCACAATGGATTTTTACGGAAAGTGTCCTCATTATTTAATCTTGACATGGTGAGTAGGCAGTATGTTTAAAGTCATGGTCTGTCAACATTAACATTGATTTCCAGCCAATTATATCAAAGGTGAAGTTATTAATACATATGTCTTATATGATAAGTAATATATAGAATTCTGAACCTCACATTTAGTAATGTTTAAATTTTTAAATGAGTTACTCAATGTTTATGAACTTTTGACTGATTATATACAAATATTGCCTCAATGTAATGTTAAGAATCTTTCATAAACATCAATGGGCCAAAAGATGTTACAATTGCAACTGCTTACATAAATATTGTCAATACATATTTATCACCTCACTATAAGTTTTTAATCAACACTTACAACATAGCATATTGTTTTTATTTAAATCACTAATACTGCATTATACGCAAACATCATAAAGGTAGGTATTTATAATCATCATTCGTAGAAGACATACAGTATAATATAATATGTAGCATCAATAATATTGTTGTTCATTTTCCTGGATTTTCTAGACTACATAATATAAGTTAAACTTCAATCTTAAATACTAAGCAGTATGTTTTAAAGTTTGCTTTCTTTGCTCTTTTGTTCCTTTGCTTTTTTCTTCTTTCTTTTTTAAATGAGCTTAAATGTATATGGCTGCTAATAATATAATGGTGAATAAAATATTAACTTTTTAAGATTATTGTATGAAACAATTAATGTTTATGATAAGTTCAATTGAAATAAAATAAAGAGTGCTTAGTATTTTTCCTTTAATTCTCCTGAGATATAAATAGATATAAACCATGTATAATTTTATAAGGCACAGTGTGTTATAGGACTTGGATTCTAACCTGTATTATCTATAACAGTTTAGCAAAGTGAGATTCTCATATTTTCTAGCACAAAAACAGTTGCAGTCATATATTTATGAAGTTTTATGAGACTAACAATTTTCTAGAATTATGATAATAAATATGAAAGAAATAACTATGATGGTACTTAAACAGTTTCATATAGAATACTAAATATTTTATATTATTTTCCAGGCTCACGTTTCGGCACCTGAAATGAAGCAGGTAATTTTATGGACATGTTTATACCTTAATAAACATATACAAATTTGTATTGTATAAATATTAACGCTATTATTTATACTATGCTAAATATTTTATTTATCCACAAAACCATATAATATACTGTTATTGACACACTTAAAGAAGACTTATCCTATATATTGGCTTCTATATACTTAGACATGCTAACCAATATTAACCATCATTGGTTTGCTACATGGAGGATTTCTGGTTTCATTCCCAACTTGGCAAACATCTGTATGATAAATTTAGACATCTGTTTTAACTCAAGGTGATTCTGTGTCCATGGTATCCATAACAGTGAATTTGTGTGACACTATTGCTCTTAAAGTACAAATATTGTTCTTCAGATGTCATGTAATTATTATGATTATTGTGAAATTGATTTAATTTTCGTAGTATAGTAACAATAATGTGTAATGTGAAAGTTGCAGGTAAACGGAATCGAAGGTGGCGGAACAGAGCGGACAATTGGGGATGATGGACACCTTTACATGACAGTTGTGTTGTCACGGTCGGGGGGCGCCGGGCTCGGCTTCAGCATCGCCGGCGGCTCCGACAACCCCCACGTAGCTGAAGACCCTCTCATATATGTCACCAAACTCATTCCCGGTGGAGCTGCAGCAGCCAGCCAACTACAAATTAATGATGCCATATTACAAGTAAGTTTTGTACACCATAGAATTCTAGCCCATTTGCACTTTATATCCTTGATGTATTTTGATTTGTTTACTTAATAAGGTTTTAATTTAATTTTTTGAATCAAATTTCATATTCACTGCAGTTTGCTGTTGAAATTAAACAATGTAATTGGTATATTGCATCATTTCGTTCACAGTAACTCAAATTCGCCTTTTATATCTGTATGGAGTCGAAAATCATATCACAATAACAAAAGAGAGATTGAGCCACTTAGATTGTCCCAAATTATTGAGTCATCATCATATTGTCACAATTGCTGTGGCAATGAAACAAAAACGAATTCGTGTTACAGATTGCTTCAAGGAATTATTTTGTGCTGTCTTACATTATTGTATATGTAATCTTTGCTTATGACCGGTCAATTTTACTATTATAGAATCGAAATTTGTTTAAATCTTTTAACAGGTTAACGACACAACAGTTGAAAATGTGACACATGCTGAGGCGGTGGATGCCTTAAAAAAGGCCGGTAATACTGTGAGATTGGTAAGTGGGATATGAAATCTATTATGTAATTTAATTGTGTAACAATTGTATGCCTCGCTCATAAATAGTTCAATGCCGCACCAGTGGCTTCTATAAGTATTTTGTAATTCCTTTCGCAGAAAGTAAGACGTCGTGTCACCGATGACAATAGAAATATGTCACACCTGTCTATATCTACGAAAGAGGAGGCGGTCGAAATCGAACTCGTCAAAGGAGGGTCTGGACTCGGCTTTAGCATAGCGGGTGGCGTCGGGAACCAGCACATACCGGGTGATAATGGGATCTACGTCACAAAAATCATGGCCGGTGGCGCCGCGCACCGAGACGGCCGCCTTAGGGTCGGGGACAAGCTTCTAATGGTTAAAAACACTTCAGTACGTTGATTATTTATATTAAAATATTCATTTTTTTTATTATTAGGCATTGTTTGAATTTATTATGTGAATGTTTCTTATTACAGAAAGGAGATATAAATTTAGATAACGTAACCCACGAGGATGCAGTGGCCGCGCTCAAAGCCTCAGGAGAACGCGTGTTGCTCGTCCTCGTGCCCGGCCCGCGCCACGGCCAGCCGTCGCCGCGCACCTCGAGAGCAAATACACGTAAATTCTTTATATTAAACATGTTATCGTTAGATAACTTGCTCTTTGCTTAGTGCAGCCTATGTATTTATTTTTATACTCCTACCACAAAATAATTAGGAGCTAACTACTAATTTTTATGTCCTATTTCATACCCTTAATAACTTAATTTTTAAAAAAGGGTGATACAGTGTATTTTATTTCCAACCATACTTAAGCCCATATTTAAAATGTTTCCTAGATAACTTCGGAAATAAGAAAGATTCATGCCTTAAATATAATCAGTCAAACATGAATATTTAAAATTTTAATATTACAGAATCTAAGTTCTATTCATGTCATAATTCAGGGAACATGCTTCTGCATAGGGAAAGAAACCAATGCAGTGGTGATTCCTCTGCTATTGGCCTCTGCCAAGGGCTCCAATGAAATTCGAAGACGTGACAATTTCTTCGCATACCAATAAAATATTTTTTAACAGCATCGAGCACAGCAAATTCCTTACGTCGCGAAGATGTGACAGACAGCAACGAGGAGCCCCGCGTTGTGGAGCTGGAGAAGGGTCCTCAGGGTCTCGGCTTCAACATCGTCGGCGGGGAAGACGGCCATGGCATATATGTGTCATTTTTGCTAGCGGGCGGGCCCGCGGAACGGTCAGGGGAGCTGCGGAGAGGGGATCGGCTACTGGCGGTCAATGATGTCGATATCACCCATGCCACACACGAACAGGCAGCTAAGGCGTTGAAGGTAACTCATATTGTAATATATTTTTGTTGCGTTAGGTGCTAATGAGACATGTTACGAACAGACCATGAAGACCTTGGCCTCATTTATCACATTTAACTTGGTAAATAAGGCACCATTTTGAAAGTAATGTATGTTGTAGTTAAATATTTATGAACTGAAATGTCCACCAAATAGTATGGTGGTGTTGTTTATGGTATATTAATATATTGAACATTCAGTATCGGCCTGATTTCCAACAAACACACATCACTGGGTGATGATAAATTTGAAACTACTTACAGTACAATGACTTAACTTAAACACAAATGACTTAATATTAACTAACTTAGTAATACTATTGATTTGTACAATTTACTTTAGTAACCTTTAAAGTTGGAACATGAAATAGTACAGGAATCACAATAATCAGCTGTTAATGAATCACAATTCAATATCCTGTGACAGAGTAATTAAAATTTTTTTAATGATCCGATTCTAGACTATACATATTCATATCACACCTTAAGCATTCAAGCGGTGTTTTACACAACAAAATGGCTTACTTAATTGATAGCTGCAACACAATATCATTTATTCAATAGATGTGACTCATGTTATGTAAATGTTAGAATACATTTGTATGTGTTGAATGTCATTTATATTTATGTACACTGATTATTTTGTCATCGTAAATTCATATCATTGGATAGCTGTGTACTTGAAGTTTCATTGTGTTGACGCAAGTTTTAATGATCATTATGCTATGTAATGTGTATATTCATGTATAAATTGAATTATGGCTGAGACTGAAGAAATAATGTTATTTGTAAATTGTATGTGGAGAATTTGTATTATGAAGTGGTATTGTAGCATCATTATAGGCATACATATATATATAGAGTGATGAACGTAGTCTGCAAATAGAGATATTTAGCACTTATTGCCATTTTCCTACCCCCAAAGGCACCCCGCTTGATAAACGCAAGATCACGCCTGTATTTGCCCGAAAAGGCAGGCAGAAGAGTGTAATACACTCGCACATTTAATCTATTACGTTATACGTCGCACCGTGAATTAGGGAGTATGGCTGTTCAAGTTAGAAAAACCAAACAATACCCAAGCTGGGATTGAACCGAGAACTTTTTGCGTAGCAGTCACACTTGCAACGAATGAACCGACGAGGCGGTCACCTGGCATGCTTAATAATAATAATGTTTAATGAACCAATGTTTTGTTCGTAGGGAACAGGACAAAACGTGAAACTGACCGTTGTATACCGGCCTCAAGAGTACAACAAGTTTGAAGCGCGCATCAATGAACTGAAACAACATCACACACTGCTCAGGACATCTCAAAAGCGATCTCTTTATGTAAGGTTGGTAATGAATTCTATTGATTACATTGCCTACAATGAAGATATAATTATAATTATGCTTTTTAAGTATGCAACATACAATACACATAAATCCCAGTTAATATAGTATTCAAAGCTGACACAACCTTGCCTTTTGAAGTTATTTATGAAATAATATTATACAAGCCTTTAAGGTTTCACTGGAAGTCTGCCAATAGTTACTGCTTGATACTGTGAAAAGAAATGTGACAGTTCAGTTTTGTTTCATCGATATTAAATATTGGAATACATATTTAGATTATATTTTTATGTATATATGAGTGAGACAACAAACTTTGAATGTTTACAATAAATATTATTAGAACACTAATCTTAGCTGTGGCAAATTATTAAATTTTCTTATCTGTTACATTAAAAGAATCACGTAACATCATGCCTATAATCCCCGTAGGTGTAGGCAAAGGAGTGTAGTACATTCCCACGTTTCACCAGTTACGTTTAAGTTCAATGGAATAGATAGTGAGCCAATTGCCATACACCGGGCACAATTCCAGACTCCCGAGTCGCTACCAGAAATTCTAAATTAGAAAAATACAATAGCACCCCATCCGGGTTTTGAACCCAGGACCTCCCGGTCGGCAGTCGCGCTTGCATCCACTCGACCAACGAGGCAATCAAAATTTTATATTAAAATAAAATAATCAATTTGGTAATTTTCATGGTTATTACAGGTATTAACCTTTTTATTGTGTAATTTCAGGGCGTTATTTGACTACGATCCAGTGAGAGACGATGGTCTGCCTTCCAGAGGGTTGCCATTCCGATATGGGGATATACTCCATGTGACAAATGCATCTGATGACGAGTGGTGGCAAGCCAGGTTACTTCTTATTGCTTATCATAACTGTTCATCCTTGATATAGATATACGACTTAAACCCAATTATAGTTAATTAAAATATAAAACTTACATGATTTAAAAATAAAAACTAGTACCCCGGACATTACATTGATGTTAGTTAAAGTCAACATTAAAATACTACGAATTTATAACCGCGCATGTGTAAAATGTAGAATGAGGTCCCCTTTGGAGGGTTTCTCCGAACGCTATGACGTGGGTTCTTCAAGAAAAACTCAAAGAGAGCTCTCCTTCAAAGCCGGCAATGTATTGACCACTCCACGGGTGTTGCAAATGTCCATAGGCGACGATGACCACTTAACATCAGGTAAACCTGCCTGTGCCTGTTTGCAGGGCTAATTATAAAAAAAAACTTGGCTTCAGCTTCTACCATTTTTATCGTTAATGTTCTTTCTAGGATTGTAGTTCAATATGGCCTTCATATAAATTCAATTAAACGTTTGTATATAATACTGACTATTAGGTTTATTATTTGATAAGTTATGCGTTTTTATTGTCGTTTAACGATGTTACGTTTACGAGCAGGCGGCTAGATACAACAGATCCCGACGCGATAGGGATAATCCCGTCGAAGCGGCGATGGGAGCGCAAGCAACGCGCAAGGGATCGGCAAGTCAAGTTTCAAGGTCAAGGAACGCCCGTCAGTACAGTAAGTGTACTAAAGTTTCCATAATCTTTTCTTTAAGTAAGTTCTTAGACCGTTGTAGACGGTTATTAAACGCAAATGTATAAATGAAGTCACTGATATATGCGTTTTTAACATCGAAGGTCACACATCAACACAGTTATATAATACAGTTTTTTCTTATATCTACATAATAATGATAGTGGCATATAATATTGATCCTGACTGTTCAATAAGTTTCGGATTCCATTCCACTGCAAACATATGTGTGATTAACGATATATCAAATGCACTTTCCAGAGCCAGTCGACACTGGAACGGAAAAAGAAGACGCTATCTTTCAGCAGAAAATTCCCATTCATGAAGAGCCGAGAGGACGGCAAGTCCGAAGACGGTTCGGACCAGGAGCGTAAGTGATCTACTTGAATTATATAACTTGTCACTAAACTAAGCTATTGACACATCTTATAATGTTATGGTACTGCTCCCCTTGTGTTCCAACGCGATTTTAGTTAATCTTATTGGGAAAGTGTGGTGATTAAAAGCAAAATTTTTTACAATACTATTTGATGGTATTACTCCAGAAAGGTTTTTTTCTTTGGTTATTAATTGTGATTATCGCAAGTGTGGCTGGACCTTCAGGGACTTATGCATAACTGGCACTACCCCTTATAATTGGCTTCTCTTGTATTAAATAATGTAATCCTTGCAATACATGTATATGTCATCCATTAATTACGTCAGCAGACTTCTCTTTTGCTAGGGTTTTCTCTACTGGCACCATGTATGTACATTATGTTATGGTTGTAACAAAGTATAACTCGCAGAAGTTATCTAGGCATCTCGCGACGATGATCTAATAGCGAGGTATGGGCCCGTCGACAGCGAGAACGATGAATATTGCAAGGCAGAGTCAAGTAGCGGAAGAGGAGACGCGGTCCTCGCCAGTGCCGAGTTAATTTCTGCATATTGTATGCTACGATTAATGGATGAACTTCATTTAACAAAATGTTTTTAATTTAATACGAAAATAGACATGATGAATTGTTTGTTTTCAAGTGCCTATGTATTAATCCTGCCGGGCTATACTCGTGTACAATATCATTCTCGTGTATTAATTGGGCAAATCTACAATACACACATTTTGTTACAGCTTTCATGCTTTGTTACACACAGGAGGACACTAATGCGGACGGTGAGTGCACAGTTTGTGTTTCTCTTACATTTATTCCTTCCGCTATCTCGCTGTTATCGTATATAGGTCATATATATCTATATATTTAAATATATCTCGCAGGGCTGTCCAAACCATTAAACGCGGTTTTCTTATATTTTTAATACATCAATTATTTTATTTATTTACAATGTTGACAACGAATTTGAAATAGACACGGTCGTAGTTGTAAATTAATAGAAAAAATCACTTAAAATTTAAATTTTAATGTCAACTATTTAGGTCATTTTTTTATATCGTAAATTGATAGTATTTACCGTAGATAAGTCGTACATGTAGTATTTTTTATCGCCCGGTAAATTCACCGACCTTGGACAGCCCTGATCTGACGTTTTCTTATCGATCGTGCGGATGATTATTATTATTATTAAATACATTGTTCACGGCACTCGCCCGAGTGTACAATGGTCTGGTTATATACATATATATACAAATTTATATTGGTAGATATTATTTAAAACATGTTGCAAGTAAAATGGATGTAATGATGTATAAATACTATATCGATATGTTGATAGACTAGATGTCCCCCAAATATATATCCCCTTATAAGCACTCGAGCGCCGACAATCAAAATGCTAGTATAGTATGCGTCGTAGTATTGACAGTAGTGCCACATACTATGTATATCTTTCCTAGTAGCATGATTACCGTTGCGAGGTTGACTACGATCGATAAGGTCTCGAAATTAATGAATAATAGTAATAAGAATAATACGCATTTTTTACTTTCATGCGGCTGCCAATAACCACTATATATAAAAACTATATAGATCATTATATACATCTGGGGCTATGCGCTTTTCCTAACTTTAATTAGCATCGGATATCTGGGGGTTGGAAGACTTCTGTTCTCTCGAATTTTGTTTTTTTTTTTAATAAGTAACAACAGCTTTTTTTGTTTTACACCGGTGTTGGTTTCTCACACTGGTACTTTTAATAAACTGTTATTGTTAATAAGAAAAGCTTTGAGGAGTTTGAAAGTTATATTTAACATGAATATACTATAAAAAGTACTAAAATATAACGTTTAATGTGTACTTCTTAAACGTTAATAAGGTTTTGTGTATTTGTGTCAATACTCGCTTATTGTCTTTAAATTCTTTATTATAATGAAATGGTCTTATGTTTGTCTATGTATTCTTGTTAAGTTATATTATGGCAAGTTGTTGATTTTATTTTTAATAGAAGCCCCAGTGATACATCTTAATTTAACTGAAATATTGCAGCAGGGAAGGGTAAGACAGATGTTGATGGCAACCTAAGACAGATGGCAACCTAAGGGGTTTCTGCAACCTTACTAGTATTGAAAAGAATAGTTTTTTTATAGACTTTATACAAATGATCAAATATTACTTTTATAATATTCTTATTGAAGCAGTTCACAATTATAATTTTTATTTAGGTAATTTAATTGTGATAACAATAGACTGATCCCCTTTAGTTCTTTAAGCACAAATTGTATTATTACTTACATTAGAAAATAATATACATATATTATAGTCAACAAAAACATGAATCGAGACCATACTTTACCTGCTAATACCTATGTTATTTATTTGACCAAGTATAAAATATTATTAACCGTACATATATACAAAAGTATATATAATGTATAACATATATTTATGTGATTGTTTTTCTACTAGTACATATAATGATAATGTTAAGATTGTTCCGGATCAATGTAAGTTTATTGCTTGTAGTGTCTGTGGGGAAGCATGGTGATGCTTTTTAATAATAGACGTATAGTTAATATATATTCCTGAGTATATGCGTAACATAACTGTTGCTTATCAATAATAATATATTGTACGCGATCCAACGGGATACAAGCGATGTGCTCAAGTGTATGTAGAAATCCTTAGTTTTCATTGTTTGCTCTCTAACCTCACTGGCAGTTGCCATAACGTTTTTGTTCTGCCGCCGTTTAAAAAAAATACTCTGAAGTGATGGGATTATTCTCGCCTTGAAACTCAACCATGAGTATTATGAAAATTAATTTCTGAAGTAATTGTTTTAATATTGGTAAACAAAATTTTGCTCACAGTTGTTTTGTTTATTGGCAGTAATAAATTCTGCATTAGTTGAATTATTTTTTTAATATTTGATTTCCCAATTCTTCTCACAATTATTTAACTATTGGCAGTTATAACATTTGCATTTGTTTAATAGTTTAAAATAAAATCTGTAGACCTGGCTGGAACAACGGTACTTTTAAAAAATTAAAGTTAATTACAGAATTGTTCTTAAGGCGAACCTTTGCAAAACAAATGAAACTAAATACTGATGAGTTTTATTAATATTTATAAGCTTTCCAATATTTAATTAACATTATTTCTACCAAGTGTCAAAAGACAAAATAAATTTTAGAATTTACCTTACATTATTTTCTAACTTTAAACGTGTTTTTCACAATTTGTTAAATTTATTTATCGGTATAACTTATAAAAATTTATTATCTTAGTTCTTTGTATTGAAACGCAAAGATATCAAAAGATGCCTTTTGGTTAAATTAGTTATACAACTAATCGTTGTAGAAATAGTGTTAATAAGTGGTATGTAGAAAGCATTACGGTGTGGTTGGAGAGCAGACAGTCACCATCGTGTCGTAGTTAATGGTATACGTGTTGAACGGGTCGCCGGGGGATTCTTGATTGGTTCCTGGACGCTGGCAGCTGTCCCGTGCTTCTAGTTGCCTAACTGAAGCAATATGAAAATATACCTAATCATTGATTGTAAAAGTCAGTGTATACTTTTGTTTGCTGTTTATGTTAGTAAGCGCTACTCATTAAATCGTAGTGATGACTACTACCAACTGTCGTAAGTCGAACGTAGCAGACGTGTTCGAATATTTCGCTATCTCTCCATACTGTTTTCCACTTCTCTTACTGTTAAATATGGTTCATTCCGAAAGACCTCTTCCACATAGTCCAATACTATGTGCAAGTTGTAGAATGTCTTCTGTTAAAAAAGAATGTTGTGTAACGTTAATTTTTCTACGTGTAGGGGAAATCTTGTACCGAGTGGAACTTCCCATGATGGAGGAGATAACGCTCATTTATCTCGAGGACGAGAGTAAGTTTTGGGAGTGAGGCGTAGCTTGCGAGTGCCGTAGCCGATACCTTACCTCCCGCATTCTGGTTATGATCATCAATTAGAGACGTAGTTTCATTTCAATAATAACACTCGATTTTTTTTCTATTATTTGTCATTATTTGGTTTATGTTTAGTTGTTTTTTTTTTTTTTACTCTAATTCATTCAACGCGATAATTCTAATAGCCTCTCCGCACACGAACGTTCGCCCATCGAGCTCACGTCGACCGAATCATTATCGTGAATTGATCGAATCGAGACATCGCGCTCGCTAGTGAGGGTCGGGTAGCGCCTCGATTGAACGGGCGTAATAGAGTCGAGCGTTGATAGAGTCGTTGTGGAGGGAGAGTGGGGAGTGGGGAGAGTGGGGCCACTGGAAGCACACGAGGACACAAGAGCCGCCTCCGTCGCACTCGCCGCCGCCTGGCGCGCACGCGCTTTGCCTCTCGCCTCGACACATTGCATCGTGGCATCCGACGCTACCAGCATGAACCAGACTATGTATCAGTTTCACGACACATCACCGGCTTTCTTTCTGTTTTTCAAACGATGCTGTGCTGGTTTATTTCTAGATTTACTTTCACCGCTTCGATCTAGATCCGCTGTAATTATTGTGAGCCTTTGCTGTTGTCCAGCGAATGCATAGAGATGCGTTTGCTAATTTTAGAATACGCTTATTTTTTTATTAGGCCCTAGAAAGCCAGAATTAAATTTGTATATGACGTACGACGATTCGACATTGTGTTTTTTAATCCTGGCTAAGATTACAATGTGCGTTGATGTTTTTTTTACAATAAATAAAAAAAAGCATGTAACTTTTTGGCACATTTTCACTTTAGAAAAATGTAAGCATTTTACTTTTTACTCCTACGTGAATTACGTTTGAATTTCAAATAAAAAACTATCAGTGAATATAAATCTACATTTAGTACAGTGCTTACACAATAAATTATAAGATTTTTTCGAATTTGTAAGTTTTTACACTTATCGACGTACGTAGATTTAATTTTATAATTATGTAGAATTTACGCCTAGAAAATTACTTTATGATGTCTATATTTTTCGAACAATTTACTTATAGAATGTAAATAACATTTACAATTGATGTAACTCCGACGGCAATATGAACCAAATATAGTATAATATAGCATCCTATAGGAATAATAATAGTTCTATAAATAGTAACAGCTAGTGAAAGTGTTTAAAATGATCCCACAGGAAACCATTATCTCTGTTCATGAATACATACATGCGAGTCAAAACACCGATTAAATTCTCTATAAACCTCCATCAGTTCTGTAGTGGCTTTCATGAATGTACTTTGTATAGTAACGCTATAGAAATATAGGGTGTTTATCCGCCAACTAGTTTCAGTACAAAATAATCATTAGACACCATGATTAATAATAAGACAACTATATATATAGTATATTGTTTAATAATAAATAATAACTAACTAGATATCACCGCCACTCGCCAATTGTCACTTTCATGGTTGTGTGTACGTGTGTTTGTTTGTGTGTGTGCGCGTACTATCTTACAATATTGTGTTTCCAGGTCAAGACGAAACGGTGTTGTCATACGAGACTGTACAGCAATTGACTATAACATACACCCGGCCGGTGATCATCCTGGGACCGCTCAAGGATAGGATCAATGACGATTTGATATCAGAGTTCCCGGACAAGTTCGGTAGCTGCGTACCTCGTGAGTCAACTGCACTGTTACAACGATATTCGACACGACCGCACTCGGCCAGCGTGGCAAACATTGGCTCAACCCTTCTCATTTGAGGGGAGACCCGCGCTCGACAGTGGAACGATAAAACGGGTTGATGGTGATGACGCAGTACAAATTCTTGTTGTCGATAGGAAACCATGGATTCATACCTAGAATTCCAGAAAAATGACATTCATTATTCGTTAAATAATTTCGGAACAGTCTACTATCTTATCAAAATATGAAATAATCCGGTACTTTATTAATAATGTTATGGAATCAGATTAGATC
This sequence comes from Parelbella ahira ahira, assembly GCA_018244795.1. NCBI lineage: Eukaryota > Metazoa > Arthropoda > Insecta > Lepidoptera > Hesperiidae > Parelbella > Parelbella ahira. Next base: position 20,230 of record DWME01001595.1, read on the forward strand.
TTCATTCTTATTGAACGAAACATTATTTTATGGGTTGTACTTTTAAGATTAATAGAGTATATATTCGTTTGCTATAAAAAAATCTAGACCATTTCAAGAAATTGATACAATTTAGACCTTTATTTACGGTGCACTATGCCCCACATTAAATGGTTCTGTCAATCGCCTAACTACTATATTAAATTATATCGTGTAAATCAGTAGGATGTATGGCAACATCGACCTAAGAAGCAAAGTGCAACTTTTTTCTGGCATTGTTTTACCAGATACGACTCGACCCCGACGCGACTACGAGGTGGACGGCCGAGACTACCACTTCGTGGCGAGCCGCGAGCAGATGGAGCGCGACATCCAGAATCACCTGTTCATCGAGGCGGGCCAGTACAACGACAACCTGTACGGCACCTCCGTCGCCTCCGTACGGGAGGTGGCTGAGAAGGTAGTGACGCGCATACGTAACTCGCAGAAGATGGCTATCATCAGCATATCTTAGTCCACTGCTGGACATGCCTTCTTCTGAGGAATATTTGTCCACAATCCTCACGCTGAACATGCGTGTTGAATATCGCAGAGCACGGCTTCTCGTGATCATGATGGTGGTGCATCATGTCAGGTTAAGTTGGTAACGGGCACCTTACCAACAACATGGATTGGAAACCCTTTAAGCGCTATTAGAACTTGGAGACATGTAAATCATTATAGTATAATTATATTTAAAATCGTTACAACTATACTCCTTTATAAACTTTAGTAATAGGTACACGCGACATCGACATATATTATTTTGGTATATGTATTTGCTTTTAAAATTAATTTCCTATTAGATACACATATTATTATTATTTTTGTTTAATTTCAGGGCAAACATTGCATTTTGGATGTCAGCGGTAACGCTATAAAACGGTTACAAGTAGCTCAACTATACCCTATTGCCATATTTATCAAACCAAAGAGTGTAGAGTCTATAATGTAAGTATGATAATCTACAATTAAGTGTCATAATATTCTTTTCTCTTTATGTACGTACTTATTGGTGTTGTTATGTTCAGGGAGATGACAAAGAGAATGACCGAGGAACAAGCGAAGAAAACTTACGAACGCGCTCTCAAAATGGAGCAAGAATTCGCCGAATACTTTACTGGTCAGTAGTTACCTGGACTTTTTCGATAATTTTTACAACTAAATTTTTGTTTGTTCTCATTTATTTGAGAGCAATGAACAAATCAATTTTAAATATTAAAATATTGAAGTATTAGTCATTTGTCCAGATATCGACGATGGAACCGACACATATTGATATATGTACAATTGTACATGATCTTTCATATTTACCATTGTACATATAGTAGTTTACACATAGTACTGTAACAGTCCACAAGCGACGTACGGCAGTGATCAATAAGCGCGCGTGTTGCAGCGGTGGTGTCGGGCGACACGCCCGAGGAGATCTACGCCAAGGTGAAGGCCGTGATCAGCGCCGAGAGCGGGCCCGCCGTCTGGGTGCCGCGCCGCGACCCGCTGTAGCCGCCGCCGCGCCCCGCCCCCGCGCCCCGCCCCCCGCGCCGCGCCGCCGGCCGCCTCGTAGTATCGTGCATGCGCCCCGCTCCGCGACGAATCCAGTTATTGCGCTTCTATGACCTCCATGTAAATGACTTGTATATTGAAAATTAAATGATATTATTATTCGACCTCGCTCGCCGGTCGGGGTTTTATATTATTATGGTACACGGAATTTTTGTCGGCATCGAGCGAGTTCACTGTGGCGTTGTTTGTTGTGTGACGATGTCGAGTAGGTCCACGTTGAGTCGCACCGCACCGGTGACGTTGCAGTTGTACGATGACGAGTTTGTTAGATGTTAACTTTACGATAATACTGTGTAGTCGAACCCACCTCACCGAGTCCCGCATGGCTAGGCTAAGACGTATGTAATCAGAATTATTTGCTCAAGCGGCAATTCGTATCGTAGCCATTGAATCTCATGACATTGTGCACGCCGCCGCCTCCCTGTCGAGGTGCGGAGTTGTTTGTTGATCATTTTTATAGTAATAAATTGTGTTATACGGTGTGAAATGTCTCACCGGTATAGTGTTCGACAATTATTTATTGAAAATTTTATTTTCTTACGAAAATATAATGCCCATCTGCAAATATGGCATATGACGCGAGCAGTTGGCGAGCTTAAGGCGACGTACCCGTACCTAACGACTTGGTAACTCGACGATTACGATACGTGCAATCAATGAAATACGACATTTGTACTTAAATATATCTTGTGACTTTTTTATCGTGTTAGTGCAAATGGAATTATTTACTGTTTTTTTTATCCCGTGATGTTACGAATTTTTACCGGGAAAGTAACTAAAACGATCTATTGAATTGAAATTGTAAATGAATTAGTTACCAAAGACATCTGGGTATAAAACATTTCGAATTGTCAAATTTTTCCATGAAATTTTCTTCGTACTTAATTTATATATTATGTTGTTTTTTTGTGTCGTGAACTCATTTTATAACAAAAGTGTACATACGTATAATGAAATCTGTATTTTTAATATAACACAAATGTGTGTAGTTTTTAAGATTGTGACGCGTATGAGAATTAATCTTGTTTACACGTTAGCGATTCGGACAGTTGCTCGACGTAGTATGTGTATAACCGGCATGTTATAATTTTATTTATAATTTATTCCTTAAGGTACTACACTGAATTAACAATTATAAGAATGACTCGTTTTAATAGTTATTTATTTTTATTTGTGCTAAGTAGATTTTATTGTGTTATAACTTGTATAAAATATTAAAAAATTATGTAATTAATATCCTTAACAATTACTTAACATTAAAAGTTTTACGAATCCTCCATATTTGCAGATGTACAACGTTTATCAGTTAGTGATGTTCATTAGACTAGTTTGAATAAAATTATTTACGTTGAAAATTCTATTGCTGTTTTCTTTAGCCACAATTACTTATCAATATATTTGTTTGAATATTGTAGTTTGCTTTATATAAGAAAGTTACATTACCAATTTTAAAATTAATAGACAAGAAGATACGTAGAATTTCTTTGACATCGCAGAGCATAATATATGAAAAGAATGATCAATGTGAAGATACGGCAGGTCATGTAGTATAGAGATATTTGGCACTCTTTTTCCCTCTGCCCACCACCTGGCGTGCAGGTATCTATGTGTGTAGATACATTGACCGCTCGTTTAATGCTGCGTGTGCCCATTACGCATTCAATGCTCTAGCACCCCCCACCCCATCTACGAGTACGGGACGGGTGTATTTTAATAAATCAAGTTTTTGACTCATGACCATGGTATTTATTAATCGGTGTACCAGTGAAAGTTGCATCTTTAATTAAAAATGCTACAATTAATGAGTTGCTGAATCTCAATATTAGTAACATGTCGTTGTATGTATTTTACAAAAATAAAGTTATACTGGCAACTTGTATAATTATTAACGAATCCTAACAACTTTACCAATCCTGGAAACTATATAAAGTGTAAATCAAATAGTGAATTTCAAGAAACAACTAATTAATTATTATTACTCGCGACATAGACATTGTTCAACTGAAACAAGCAATTATGCTTGCCAGCAATGCTTAATTGTGATGCAAGCTAGGTCTAGATCCAACCGCACACACTGAAAATCAACATTATTCACGTTACTAACTCACGTTCTACAGTACTAAAAAATATTTAAAAACGTAGCATCAAGCCTGTACAACAACTTAGTCATTTTAAGCAAGTCAATCTTATCGATAAAATTAATTATGTGAGCTATATAAAGTAATCTTTGCATTGGAACACTATATTTATGAC
>DWME01001596.1:0-24062 GCA_018244795.1 Parelbella ahira ahira
AAAAAAAAAAAATGGCCTTAACGCATGGTCATTTTTATGTAAGACGTTATGTTGTTTTTTTTTATTTCTTTATAAAAATAAAGGTCAAATATGTAATATTTATAAATTTTTAACGATAAATAGTATAAAAAAGGTCGGATACAAAAATCTTAAATGATTAAATATTATTACTATCCCCTTCAAGTTTAAATTTTTCACATTTTCTCATATATACTTATTTCATTTTAATATATGCAATGTTATACGAATCGTAGTGAAACTGATAATCTGTTGATACATTTCTATCAGTTTTATTATATTTTTTTAATTTAAACTTCTGTTAAGCTAAAGCAATCATTCTATCAGTTTTATTATATTTTTTTAATTTAAACTTCTGTTAAGCTAAAGCAATGTAATTTGCTTGATGTCGAAGAGCATTTTCTATCGGTATATAGGAATAACAAAACCAGTGGCAATATTATAAATGTATCAATTAAACTACCATTACATGAAATACGTAGCTTGTGCTCCAATAACGTATGAGTTAACGGTTATAGAAAGAATGTGTACGAATCCAACACAGCGTAAAAATAAAATATCGTCATTATTGCGTACACATGGACCAATTGAGACCGTCCACGCTATGAAATTGGCACAATCGTTTCAATCCAATACCGCTCAACAACTGCACGAGCGAAAAGGTGGAAATATACAGGCCAATAAATACTACCCGTACACCTGCTTCCTAATACCCGGTTGGACTACTGCAACCGAATATAAATCTTAAACGGACACTATCAGAACACAATTCTGTATGCAACTGAAACAGCGGTGATTGTGATAAGAAAGAATAGGGTTTTGTTACTAAAATTTTAAAATCACCGACAAGCGAATACGTGTCTTGTGTTCAGTGTGAAAAGATCCATTTTTGAATGACACTGAAAAAGATACGACAAGATAAGGCCTAAATGGCAACCGCTCATAACTCTTGCAAGGCTTGACATGCTCGGTCGAGGACGTAGTCATGTTTTACAAAACACCGACTTACTTTAACAAAGATATATTTGCACTGAAAAATATCTGGTGCGCCCGTTCTCTTTTCATGTAAACTACGAATTTTCTTCGGTCTAGAAAATATTCAAGTAACTTCCAAAAAGAACGACACTCCTCGTAAATGAATGAAATTTGTCATAAGGATAATCTTTCATTAATGTAATTCGCGAAAAAGACGCTCAATTTAGACAGTGCAAAAAAAACAATAAGAATATATAATTTGCTGTCGGTTGCAATCAACCGATCATTAGATAAGTCTTGGGCTCACGGTGTATTCCACATCTCTTTTGTATCCCACACGCGCACGTTGTAGATCGTACTACCTTCCCAGATATTCAACATGCACAATATAGACACAACTCCTTAGAAAACGCACATAAAGCTTTACTCCAAGACCGGCACTGTAACTGCTGTGTTGCAAATGTCCTTGTGCATTATGATCTCTGGTAATAATAAGTTATCCCGACTGCATGTTTGGTGAATTTAGTTTTATAAGAACAAGAAAAGAAACGTATAAGGCACACAATGCGTTTAGGTTAGATTGACAGGGTGTTTGGCGAATTTAGTTTATAAGAATAAGAAATAAGACAAAGAAGATGGAATACAATCCGTATACCCATCAATATGTAAAGTACCTACGTATCATTATTCTGATGACGTAGGATATTCCCTTTATTGGGCACTATGGGGAGTCGGCGAAAATTTTCCCTACCGTAATAAAATTTATCGATCACCAACGAAATATGACGTATTGCCATCGCTGGGAGCGCATATATCAGTCATACCCTATTATTTATACGTAACTTTACTAATAACTTATCGGATCATAAACGAATAAATTAAGTCACTTATTGTTTATTTTTACATAATCTTGTTAGAAACAAATTACAGGTAAGAAGGTTTCTCAGGAGGTGCGAGTTTAAAAAAAGTAATTGTCCAGAAATTCAATTTCATGTTATTTGTATTTGCCCACTGAGTTGTTTGCCTTATAAACTGAGGTAAAAAAGGCTGTTTCTGTTGTATTATTGTACATAGAACGTTAATAATTCTACGTGAATATTAATCAAAGCTTAATTTAATACCCGGTCTTTAGGCTTTTGTTGTTTTCAAAACGTACCTACAGAAATAAACGTGATTTATATTATCACTTAATTTGGTGTTCTTCAATCTTACTCAACGTTTGTTGAATGTTAAAATGCGAAGTATTAAATATTATTAAATTTTTTTAAATAAAAAAAAACTCATTCTTAATTAATACTTAAGATTCATCTCATTTTCGGAGCAGCAATTTTATATTCCGGCCGTAGCGCTATTACGAAAGCGTTTAATTGTATTATCCGTTTTATTCTTTAATAGATCTTTCTGTAGAGTTACTTAAAGTACGAGAAGCTCACTGTAATAAATAACCAGTCAAATTCATTTTCTATTTCAAGTCCGGTCACGTAATTTAAACACACAATATCCAATTATGAGACAGTGAAGTTCCTCTTTAGAAATACTTACTGTAACTGAAAAAATACAAGGTTACCGTTGAATACGGAGCGAAGAACGTTTGTTTCAGAATGCAATATGTAAATTCATTCGCAACCTCACTGGTTCCGTAGCTATGCACGGAATGTAAACCTCATAATAGCGGTTAGACGTACACAGGGCTACATGTATTATTTATGCGCTACGTTCGCTACGGATGCGCTACGGCGTAGACAACGCCGTTATGGTAAGAGCTACGAAAGAGTGGATGGCATTCTTTTGTTGCCTTTTACCGGCTCATTCTTGCGATTTTTCTGCGGAGACTGTTCTGTGGAAGATTAAATATACAATGAGATAAAAGATAAACTCGGCAATGCGCAAAAAACTTATAAGAAAAAATCAACGGCAGTAGTACAGCGATGTAACAATAATATTTTGTACACAAAGATGTAACGCAAATTTAACTTGAATAAATCAGTGTTATCATTAAAAATAATAGATTTAATAGGAAGCATTGTTGATATTTACTAAAACTTTAGTGACCCAGTCAACAAAGGCAGCTTTTAAATTACCGAATATTTCTGGTGGATATCTTTAAAGAGGATTAAACACGACATATTAAAGTATAATTGATATCATTTAATTGCTATGATCTTTTTGGTGCAGTAAGTACATTTTTATAATTTGTACCTTATTCTCAAGTGAAATTGTTTTTTTCAAAATCACCCATAACTAAGGTGGACACTTTGTAAAAGAAACTTATATTTTAAAAGTTTTAGCATCTAAGTGATCAGTATTAATTTAATTAAACAAAAAAAACATCAATAACTACAGAACCATCGGTTTTTGGATAGGGTATTCCATAGATAATTTGATAAGATAATATGAGCTATACCCTACCCTTCCAAATCTATTACACCTATTTCCAATCACCCTGTATACATACAATCAATGGATTATAGAGTCCACTAAGTTAAACTAGTATTTAAATGGAAATAAAGCAATAAAATGCTCCACGAATTTTCGATCATTTTATCAGTTTTTTATACGATTCGATCAATGTACTCGTACATAATACCCTACATAAATTACAAACGTAAAATTTATTCAGAAATCGTCCCTTTTAATGACGGTAAATCGTAGGAAAATGTCAAACGATTTCGGTTTAAAGTTTTTTTTCGTGTTGACCGTGATATTTAACGGGGGGACATAGATATATAAAAGTGTTATTAAAACAAAGTAACTTTAACCTGTAGTTAATTCTCTTTAATTATTACAAATCAGTATATCTAAGAAAGCATTTTACTACACTACACTAGTAACTGTACCTACGAAGATTTATTACGGATTATTTTTTAAACGGTAATTTTAATTCTTTCGAAATGAAAAATTACACTGGTTTAATAACGTCGCTAATAAAAAGCGATGCTAAAAATGGATGGCCGAATCATAAGAAGATATATCTGAAATCTATTTTTATTTCACGGCTTGGCTCGATTTGGCTCTTTAAAGGACATTAATCTAATATTCACGATCCGGTTGCAATATAACTCACTGTCACGCCCATAAAAGCGGACGATGTGCCGATACGGGAGAGTCGTGAGATGTAATATTTATTGAATTGGTTTTGACATTAACGAATACTTGGTGGATATTTTGGCTTAGTTATTTATTAAGACATGGAAGTCTCACATAGGTCAGTGACACTTGCAGACAACATGCCTGTCCATTAATTTTTCACAGAGGTGTTTAGTTGGAATCATTTTGATACAAATAGGTATATAAGTACGCTGAAATTATAAGGAAAAAGATGACTACCTAGAGGATTAAGTAGAATCTTGTCAATGACATTTGGTAAACACTTGATATATTAAATACGGGAACGGATCGTTTAAACGATAGAATAATAATAATGATATAACAACAAAGTATTCTTTTGCTAATTTTTTTAACAAATGCAGGCATAATAAAAGCTTATACAATCATGAAAGTCATGCTTTGATTTTATTGGTAGTTTACAAAATGAATCATGTTTTATTCCATTTTACCTACCTTAAAGACTGATTGTGTCATTAATTCTTTCGGAGGCATCATAACTAGACGGTTCTTTGTCCCATAAATTAAATACCAAAAAAATATAACAATTTTCGTCGTTTACATATTAATAACATAAATTGACAAGATAAATTTGTGTGAAACCTAAACAGATGTACAATTTCGTGATATCGTTTGCGTAGAAACTGAAATGATTTCCAAAGTTTATTTCATCGTATATTTCGATATTATCAAGGTCGATTTGAAAAACGTATTCTAAGTAACACATGTCCTTTCCAAAAGTACGAGCTATATTCATATATTTAAAAAAACGTTATAGCAATCTTAATGTGAAATTTAAATAGGTACTATACACACACAATTCACTTTCAATTTACAATATTAATATGGATAAATGAGTAAAACACTTAGATTTACAACATGTCATCACACGCACAACTTGAGATAAAAAATATATTTTAGAAAATATTTGAACGCGAAACTACCAACGACTACAGTAGAATTGATCTAATATGCACGACGGTAGTAATCATTTTTTCATATCGACTATCAAAAATCTACCGCGAAATATTCACTAAACTATCAATAATTTAAGAAAGGGTTCACTGCTAGGATGCTGCTGCTGATTCTGATCGAAGCTGCGATCATAAAATGGGAATGGTTAATGCGATTGTACATCTGAAATTGGCAATCGAATGCAGGAAATGAGCGCTCGACGTAAGATGATGGGCGCCGCGTCTTCCAGAACATAGCCTACATATAAGTCGAGTGCACATGTATGTACGTAAACAAAGACACGAAGGCAACCTTTGCCGCTAAGCACAAATGAACATATGTACATACATACACACACAGAGACACACATATTAAAGGCATAAATGTATTTGGATACTCGTACAAAATCGCTATAAATATAGTTTCCTAATAATTATTTTACACTTTATAATGATATCGCAATATTTTTTAAGTTAAGGGATAAATGTATGAGAAATTAAATTTAGAAGTCTTGTTTGATATCTTTCCAGTAATTTTTCATTGATGCTGACACAACCACAGACCTTTATCATTTTATTTATATAGATAAAAAATCTAAAAATAATACCACGTCGATGCCTTTTAGAAAATGTATCTACTTTATGTTATTGAAATAGAGTTTATGTTATTGAAATAAACAAATTCTTGTTAAGAGACCATTCATTTAATGCTAAATGTACATATGTACATACGTCCAGCACGAATCTAAAACGAAAGTTAATTGTTTGATAAATCTGATCGTTTATACAAAGGCGTAATTATGAGAAAGGGGTTGTTAATCGTAACAAATAGTTTGTTAAGCCTTAAGCCTGTATCCCGTTCGTACACTTAGAATAGAAACACAACAATGCAATTACTTTTACTACGCAGAAATTAGTACTTCTCTAAATAAATAGAAGCGATGCTCTTAACAGTGATAGTTTAGTAGCTTAAAATTCGGTACTTAATTTCGTAATCGTGAGTTCAAATCCCAGCTCGCACCTCATCCTTTAAAAAAAATTATGCATTTCGAAAATATTAAAATGTCACTTGCCGCATGTAAAGGAAAACATTGAAGGAAGCTTCCTAACTTTGTAGTTATCCCAAGGCTTACGAAGTCTTGCAAGCCGCGCTTGGGTAATTTTTTCATTCTTAAATCAACAATTTCCAAAAGTGGAATTCGAAGTGTTGATAATGGTACTTCCACCAATAAAACCTAAAAAACCTGTGAATTAACAGATAAATTAAATAACAGTGAGCGCCCATGTTACATACAAAATATTTCTAAGCTCTTATTACTAGTAGTCACCAAGTTGAAGAGCAAGCATATTTAAAATCGTTCCCTATATCTTTTAGGACTTTGTAAGTCTTACACAAATCGCACTTCCAATAAAACGCAGCAATATATAAATCAGACTTCTTTGGAGTATGTTACATTGCAGTATTAGGAGCGGAATGTATTCGGCAACAATATTAATATCCCATAAAGGCATAATACTCCCATAAGCTATTGGAGCGGCTAACACGTCAAGTGCAGATATCGTCAATAGCACGCACAAATCAGTTGTAACGGATGTTCCGTGCAACCGTATAGAACCCTTCAAATCTTGTGCCCACCCTCGTCAATCACTCCCAATACTCTCTGATTGATTGATGTCTTATTATTCGAGTTTGGTTACGAAGATTCTCAGCAATATATCTTTGATGAAACACTTTCAGTGGTTCATCGCGAATGTTTTTGCACAACTGCTTTTCAACATTTAAACTTTCTTTAAGTTTTTTCTTTATCTAAAGTAGATGTTAACATCATATTTTTTAACAAAAGATATATGTAGTATACCAAGTGAATAAAACGATTAATGGTATGTTAAATAATCGAAATAAATATATAATGTTCGAATGTAACGATTCCATGGTATGATTGGATGAACACATGGTGTTACGATATACATAAAATATATAATTGTTTATGAAAACTAAAACACAATGCTCATAATTGACACTATCACGCATACGGCTCTTGAAATAAGACAATTAGTGTCACTTAGTCAAATCAGGAGTTGATGGTAAAGAAATCTGACAGTTAAGATTAAATTGTAATAGAATTTTTAGCATATATCAATGCAATACCTACTAAGTATTTCTGAGAGTACAGTCAATATTACTAAGGACATATCTGTCATATACAAAGTTAATCACAGGCATGTTGTTACTTCTACGGAATAAGATAGTCGCCTTTAGTATACGAGGAATGACAAGCTCGTGTTTCGACCTAAGCACAAATTATTTTAATAAGAATTGCTTCGTCATAGAAGCATATATTGTAACACCGATGACTTTTATATTCCAAGTATAATTAGATGTACAGGTCACGCAATTTTGAAATGCAAAATTTTTCCACTGAAGTTAACAATTACAAACAAAACACACTGACATACTGTAATTTAATTAAACAACCCGGATTTAAAGGTTAATTTGAACGCATTAGTCATGCCAATACTCGCCGTTAACTTATTTAATAATCTCTATCAGATCCGTGCCAAGATCCGCGCTCGAGCGGGCGCAAGGTGGACGAAAACAATTGGCGAAACTTAATAATAGACGCGTTCAAACAATACACGAATTCGTACGTAGCAATTCAGATGCTAGCGCCGCTCTCGGGAGGATCTTCACGGAAATCTCATTAACTGTGAACTGATGTGGTACTCCATCCTCGTGTAATAAATGCATATATTGAAGTGATATTTATTTAGGCATGTAGACATTCGCTATTAGGTAATAATGCGTAAGTAATTTCCTTTGTTTAACGCAAAGTGTGAACGAAACGTGAGAAAAGTGAAAACATAATAAAATAACTGGGTTTTACGCGATCTCATATTGTACCGAATGACGGATTGTACGAGTATGTATATAACATACTATGCGCATTTTTTTAATCAATAATAATTTTATTTCTACCACTAGCTGTGGATAAATAATATTTGCATATTACAAAAATATATTACGCAGAGCCTTATTTCCTGGGATTTCATTTACCATAATTGGCAGGCGTCAATTGTACCGTAGTGATGGAAATGTATGGAAATCTTTGCAATTAACCGTCGTATTTATTCATTTTTATTAATTTATTAAGCATTGATATTAAATATAATATGTTAAAATTCTCGTTAATTTGCAAATTTAAAGATACTACTGTTTTGATTTTTCCAACTTCATGGCTAGTTTTTTAATTGTATTATAAACGAAAATACTACACATACCTATAAAATTAAATTGTCAATTTTACTTCTATGCTTTTCTTTCTCTATATTTCTCTCTTTCTCACTGTATGTTAATATTGACTTAGAGGTTTCGTAGAATTTATCACATCAAAGTATATAGGGGCGGTAAGAAATTATGCCAGGGCGAAAGGCTTGGAAAGACAGTACATAACTGCAAACAGACCGTACACTAAAACCTCGTAGATAAACAAAAGATATTATAAGGATAATTGAATAAGTTGCATACTGTAAATCTATGTGAAATAATTCTAACCGTACCTATTGAGTACTGCGTAATAGGTCTTGAAGCAAAGTGTTTTAAAAACGATTATAGTATAGGAAATTCACCGTACACTTACAAAGTCATAATCAATAATTTAAAGCCATATAACGCACACATTTCGTCGCTTTTACACGTCTCGGTAATGCCAAGCTTTTCGTATACAATTTAGGCGAAACATCGTAAAACATTGTTATAGTAATATAACATTCAACGCAAATAAGATAACAAAAGTGAAAACTTGTTGTACATTTTGAACAAAGAAATCGTCAATCCGTAACAATGAATATTTTTCGAACGTTGACATTTACAAAGTTTTCGCGTAATTGCCGGCTGAAGACGCCCGTTTTGCCGACTGGTAGGTACTCGTACATACATAGGTAGCTAGATATCAAAAGTTTGCGTAAGAAAGCGCGTTCATTAGTAGCGGCAGCGAGCTCTCGTAAAAACACGCACCTAATCCGACGGCGCGAACCCGACGTTTTGAAAATGGCTCTCAGTTATTTGAACCGGCGCAAGAAAACCTGTTCCGGGGAATAATTTGCTCTACACCTTGACCCAGTTCGCGAACGCAATAATTTGCTGAGAACAAATTACAACATTACGTTGTCTGTTGATATTGAGATCCTGTAGATCGAATGGCTGTTTGCAATTGTCGTGGCACCGACAATGCAGTCTACTGCGACATTTTGATTTGTTTAGATTTGAGGATTTCATGAAATTGTGATGTCTTTTTTATTACTAACAATTGTCAATTTTATTGGCGTTTGCAATTTAATCGATAATAATGGTGAGCTTAGAGTTTATTATTTAGATCAAAAATGATATAGGTATAACTATAAGTACCTGCCTAGTTAAACTTTAGACATATTTCTTTCACCTAGGAGGTCATTACACATGTGTATACAGTAACAGTGAGTGGGGGCTCAGGTACAGGGGTTTCTATAAACCACATGCTGTTCGTATCGTAGAGTATATCTGATACACACGTACACGCACAGTCGGTGTATACATTGAGTGGATAAGTGAAGATATGTTAAGATATGTAGGTGCACATTAGATGGACAGATACGCAAATACCGCGGAAGATTGTAGGGGGCCGAGGCAGTCCAACATTCTTAAAAATAATTAAGAAACTTTTCGATAAACGGTAAATAATATTGTAAAAATAAACTCCATACGTTCGATATCCGTGTTAAAACTAAAAACTTCATAAGATATGGTCTTAGTATAGTGCGATCAGTGGAAAATAATGTTGGCGTATCAGTGCCGTATGTTCCAGCTGCAGATTTCTATTTAAACAGCGGGTTATTAGAAAACTGGGCAAAGTTTATGGCTGCACCGTATGCAGTGGAAGGTGAATGTACATAGATTAACCGCTTATCCGCAGGCGAGTTAGCTAGTTTAGGCACCTATTTGAATATCGGGCCGCCGGTTAGAATTAGCCAGGCTAATTTATACCTAATTGCTTGCGAGCAAATTAAGTAGCGTGGAACTCAATTAGATTCGGTATTAAACGCAGTATATATCTTGGTACACCTTTACACACGGGCGTCCAATTCTATACTATGCGAACCTTTTGTTAGGGTAACCATACAACTGATTTATATACATACATATATTTTTATACTGTTATGCCTCGTTCAAACCCCGGGTCAGGTACTACTGGAATTTTCTAATTTTGAATTTCTAGCAGTAACTTGGAGTCTCTATTCATGCCCGGTGTATGGCAATAGGCTCACCACCTGTTCCATTGGACGTAAAAGTAACTGGTGAAACGTGGGTGTTCTTCACCCCTCTGCCTACCGCTTCGAGGATTACAGCCGTGATGCTACGTAGGTAGCTACATGTTTTACACCTAGACACAGAACAGACACATGTGCTGGCACACATATATTTTTCCTGTGTGGTAATTGAATCTAAAACCAACAATCAGGGCGAAAGTCAAACGGAACTTGTAAAGAAGAACTACTTACTAGAGTTCACCTTAAGACATCTAACTTTCTTTTTCGATCTAAATTATGCTGTTAAGATTTCTTAAACATAAGAACAATGTCAATTTAATACATTTACATAGTCAACTTACATACAACTAATTTCTTCTGGAGTAATAATTCCCGGTTGCTTGTGATTCGAATAAAAGCGGTTATAAAATTTTTTGGGTTATATGTTTATTCTTTATTGTATATCAATGACCAAATATATGAAAGAGCGAACTTAATGCCTGATAGCAAGCTTCAGCAATAGAAGAATTTTCATCTCTTCACATAAAAACTTTTGAACCATAGAACATTTGTAACATATAGCCGTATAAATATGGTTATTAATGTACATTTCCCAAGCTACTTTAATAGAAAACCATCTTCTATTATAATATCCGAATTCATGTACCCTCCTTCGTATTTTATCGAGACGACACTGAATTTCTCACGTTACTTTCCGATTCACACATTTCATATCTGCAGAATTGGGGGCGAGCAGTCGTACATGTCTTCCAAAATTGGAAAATACTGAAGAGGCCGGGAGGGACTGTAATTCTTTTAAATATGCATATTTCATCTCTGTCATGGATTCAATTTAATATTCCCCAGTGGAGCACGTATGTTCAGTGGGAATTGCGGAATACTTTGTATGTAAGCGATTGGTGGGCAAGAACAAGCGCAAAACCGAATTAGCTGCAAGAGCCTACGGCAAAAAGTTCTAATACGAGGCGATCGTAAGAAAAGTTTACAAGCGACAGATTAAAATTTGAAATAATGAAGACAACTGTGTCAACAATTTCACTATTAAATGTCTCGTTAGTTACACACATTGCAGTCGTTATACACATTGCTATATATGTAGCGGCTTAACTCACGTACATTTTTCGGAATGACCAACTAGTTTCTAACCTGTAGGTACGAGGGCCTTCATTACGAGTTCTCGTCAATTGCAGCGAGATCGCGGCGAACACATTGCAGTGTTAGCCAATTAAGTTTTTGTATATTCAATAGAAATATCACCATCTTTTATATAATATATAATATGTTATATATTCTGTCCTAAACGACATAGAATTTTGACAATTGTACATTGTTAGTATAAAACGACGTACAAAGGTTTTTAAGACAAAGTAATGTTTGCGTATAAATTTCAAGACGAAAGCAATTAATCTTAAGCGTATCTAAAGTCGTAATATTTAAGAAAGAAATATCTTGTAATTCAACACTGTCGTGTAACAGTTCCTTTTTGGCACATGCAATTGCAATGCGACAGAACAAAATAGCAGCAGTTTTTCTTTAGCTATTCGTCTCCCAATCGTTCTTGTCGGACATCTACTCTCATTCGATCACTTTACGATAGTTCATGACTTAAAAAAAATTGTAGAGCTGTATTCCAGAAAACGAACAAAGGTAACTAAAATGTACATTCAATACACTATCAACAATAGCATATAGAAAAAATATGGTACATTACGGACGTTGTAAATTCAGAAACATTTCTATATACAACAATTGGTCAATATATGTGTGAAAGGATAATACAAGAAATGTTAGCCATAAATGAACCAACGGAGATCGGCAAGGAAATAGACAAGCAAATATTTTGACGACCTCGGAAATGTGGTCATTAGTCAAGCCCAGTTCAGTTATTATGTAGCCACGGAAATATGTCTTAGAATGGCTCTTCGATTCCCAGGCCGGTTACGCGTAGCCAGGAAATCGAGAATGCTCGAAAGAGTCTAACGCCCTGGTAACGGAATCGATCAACTTAAAGGAAGTATTATTGTTAGCTTCAAAAATGGTAGATAACATTGTTCTTCACGTGAAATAAAGTAAGACTGCCTCGTTGGTCGGGATCGGGAGGGTTCAAATACTATTGGATTTTTCTAATTTAGAATTTCTAGTAGTGACTCGTAGTCTGGATCTGTGCCCGGTGTATGGCAATAGGCTCACACCCCATTCCATGGGACTTAAACGTAACTAGCGAAACGTGGGAGTGTACTACATTCCTCTGCATACTCCTTCGGGGATTACGGGCGTGATGTTATGTTTACGTTTGAAATAGAATGAAAATATTTAATCATCTTAAAACTGTCTAATTTGTAACGCGAATTACATATTTTAAAAAGCGACTTCCATGATTTTAGTTTATCTACTATATCATTATTATTTCGATTGAGGTTTTCCTTTGTATCTCCGCTAATATTCCTTTGCTAATACATGCATCCGGCTCACATATCATGAGCAAGCAGGGGGCTACGGAATGATAGAGATGACATAATGACTCTTAAAAGTCTTACAACAAAAGCTCTTGCTCGTTCTCAACACTATACTCGGATGTAGGCGTATCCCACCCTCGCTCAGCGCGCTCCACTCGCATGTCACTTTCGTATCTGTACACGACTGACACATTCTTTTTCGTACATAATATAAGAATAAGGTGTCTCAAGTAAAAATGCATATTCATCACGCACCCGCCCATTATAATTTGCGAAGACGGCGACAAAACGTGACGTTTCGCAGATTCCATTAAGGTGTTGCGACGGGGTGTCTTTGTCCGCCGCTCACTTTGTATAATTAACGTTATCAAGCCGTATCGTTTTCGGTGCCGTCCTTGTGCAGCGTCGTGAAAGTAAACGAATCAATTCAGCTAACTGACACCGGATTCTCTTTTCGGCGAACGATTAGTTTTATACTCGCGTATCTACCGTATCGACTATGTAAATGTAGCTAACATGAACGCTCGCTGACGGTGTACACATGGTGACGTTCAAATAACAATGCTCCCAAAAACAAAACCTGAAAATAGTTTTGACAGACATAGAACTGCCATAGAATAGATATATTACAGTGTAGGTAATATTAGAACAAACATTGCCTTACCAAATATTAGTGTTGTGTGGCTACATATTTCTCAAAATCACAAAGTATCACAAAAATTTGTTATGAAAGGCGAAAGTTTGATTGACCATCACCATCACTCATTTACAAAACTATCAATAACGTGAACGTGAAATACACCTGAACACGACAAAAGATGTGGTATAATTTTGTCTTAAGTATGGTAGGTTAAGTCTCGATGAAATTTAAACAGTCGCGTCGATTCTGAAAACGAAATGAATCTGAATATTCACTTTATTATCACAATTTTTCACCTCTCAACAATTTGCATTTAGTCGACTTTATTATGAGGATTCATGACGCCCTCGTCTCTACGACGCGGTGGTAGATTGTAGCCGATTTGTTAAGCAAAGCAAGTGAGAAATAGGCGTTCTGGTCGTGAATAGAGTAGTGGGATCTAATTGTTATATTTCATAACCAAGCTATCATTAGCAATATATTTCGGTTACATATCTCTATCAGCGGCGCAACTTCTCGCATCGTCTATGCCTATACAAACTGCGCTATACCGCGATTACTTATACAGGGATATTTCATCTTTAAACAGATAATTACTATTGAATAGACGTGGAGTACTATCAAAACTACTATACCTTCTTCCCACCAATGTGTTGGAAAT
This sequence comes from Parelbella ahira ahira, assembly GCA_018244795.1. Taxonomy (NCBI): domain Eukaryota; kingdom Metazoa; phylum Arthropoda; class Insecta; order Lepidoptera; family Hesperiidae; genus Parelbella; species Parelbella ahira. Next base: position 14,113 of record DWME01001596.1, read on the forward strand.
CTCGAAACTTTTGCGTTCATTCTGCAATATCAAACCCAGACATACAAGAACGGTATATAAAATAATATCATCCAATGCTCGGTAATATACTACAGCGTCAAATTATTGCACGAGAGTTTAACAATGCGGATAATTTTAATAAAAATGCAAATGGTGGCCACCGCACACGGCCTGTCGGGGACGATGCTGGCTACAGCATTTTATTTGCTCCATCATCCCAATATAGCCCACACGAATGAATTTCGTCGATATTAAAACATACATGTAAGAACGATATAAAACTTATTGCTCTATGTAAACATTTCTTCTGTGGCACTATTTTGTGTTTGGTTTTTTAAATGGAATCGTGGCTAATAACTTTTTAATTAGCTCTTTAGGCTATATACTATTCACGGTATCCATTCACAGTAATATTTCTTGCTAATCAAGTTTACAAAATATAGCGTTAACCTAATGGTTTTCAAATATCCATTAAAGTTTCGTATGCTAAACATACTCGTAATTTGCCAAATATATCGGACGTGGTCTAACCGATGTAATATTTCATTGCGTAAAATCGCACCCAACAAGTCGTATATATTTCTTATAAACGAAATTTATTATTCCGTTTCAGAATATACAGCAATACTCAGAACACCAGGTTGTCGAGTGCTGACGAGGATCGATGGAATGAATAATAATTGTAGTTTCCGCTCAAGCGGACAGCACTTCCCTAGAGATGAATCCCGCATAAACGAAGGTTCTAGACCGGAATCACCTATTCAAATGTGCAAAGGGATAATCATCACCATAAACCACAAATAACATTCTTACTCGACTCAGCCTGAGCAATAATATTATTGCAAAATATGGTAACATAAAGGACACAGCAATATTTTATTTATACATTTGGAATACCCAACGTAGCCGCCCGTGTGACATTTTGAAATGATTTAAATTCAGACCACGTGCCATGACCGAAGAAATTGTTTCGGGCACCTCATGAGTTACGACTGTCTTACTCCTGTACGTTTACTTCAGGTTGAAAATTGAAACAGTCGCTTAGCATTTATTTTTTGACTAGCCAGTTTAAAAAACTTCGTAACATCACATCTGTAATCAATAATCAATGCATGTAATAATCTCCCACGTTTCAACAGTTACGTTTACGTCCCACATGGAATAAGGAGTAAGCCCTTTGCCATACACCGGGTATAGAGTACCCGAACCGGAATTCCAGCTCAGGACCTCTCGATCAATAGTCGCGCTTGCAACCACTCGCCCAACGAGACAGTCACTAAACAGTTACATTATTTAATACACATTAAAAATCCTCGTTTGAACAAAAATATAGATTACAACAGAATAATTAATTATTCTTGGCTATCTAGCCCGTGATATATCAGTATATATAAAGCGAGATAAGATCGACAACATAGTTCCTACATACTCCATACAAATATAAGAATCACGTTTCGTCTCCGTATATTACGAATGACAATACACGTTTCCCGAACCTTCCGCAGGCATTGGGTTGAACGAGTCAAGTTGAATTAATTAGCGTTCAACATAAAGCCGAGAGCTGTTGTGTTCTGAGACAAAGATACAATTAGATACATACTCGTGTATTTAACTACAGTGTTTAGTGACAATTATTGTATAAGAAATTTATTTGAGATTCCGTTTTTTGTAGTCTAGTATACTAATGAGAAGAATATAGGAGGAAAATTAATTAAGTAGATACTCTGCACATAAACATGTCTCATGTTTAATATAAATTCGATCTTTTTTGACACACATTGAATACGAATAGATACATATAACTCATAATTAAAGTCCGATATACCTAACCCTAGACTGTTGACTTGAAATTAATCGTGAGAACTAGAACATAATTCTATTCATTATTATGTATACTCTAAGTAAATTCAATATAATTAATGTACACTGCAGAATAATAACTGATAGTACAATAACAATGTATTTAAAATAATTTAAGAGTTACAAATTAAAACTTTTTTCGGACGGCTTTCGCTTATCGAAAATATAACGGAACAGGCGATGCGGCAATATTTTATTTGTTTCCTACCCTGATACAGCGGTTCTATAATGTATTTCGTACACATTTGAATTCGGAATACGAAGCGAAACAAATCATTTCGAGTAGGTAACCGTTCCGTTCATATATTCCTTCGTCGAAAGCGTAGCGTTTAAAATATATTTTGTCAGCTGACAAGCACAGTTCTTCGAATGCAATAAATTTCATTTTGGTATTGTAATATGACGTGTAAGTGATTTTTAATTTAAATATATTTAATATTCAACGATATGTTCAATTTAAAACAAAACCTATGAAATCATAATGTTTATAAGCGATTGTGATTTATTTTTTGCTATACTTAGTTAGCACTTCAATCAATAATTCGCCTGTAAATGTAGAGCCATAAAATTGAATCTTAGTTTTGCCTTTTCACTTGTAATATCTACATATTCCTTTACATAGCAAATAAGCTAAAATTAAGCTATAGTATTTTCTTGCTGAGATTTAAGCAAAACTTATTGACAGCTTAAAATTTTAAAAGTTTGTAAAAGCTTTGTTTAGTAGTCATTTTCGACATAATTGAAGAGTGGGTAAATCAACAAGAAAAAGGATCAATAGAAGAATTAGAAGGTAAATCTCAGGAACAATTATATGAATGAAAACTACTTACAATTTTAATAAATTTTGCAACATTCATTGTTTTGTATTTTCCCTCTAGTGATGGCAAGACCGACAATATTCTAGACAACACTCCGCAGTCATTTGAATTCAGATCGCGAACTCGAAACAGGCTCAACAAAATCTTCCTGAGAAACGACTTCGTTCACAACTTTCTCACAAAAAATCTATTGTTTTACTACAAGATTTGTGTTCATTTCAATATAGTGTATATATTCCACTTCATTCAGAATTATATCTAAACCGCATTGAAAAGAGTTTGTCGGTCACTTACAAGTAAAAAAAAAGAAATTTAATACGAAATTTCTAAAACGTGACATTCGAAGCTCGGATTTGCGAAATGAACGAACTACGAACGACTAAAAAACAAAATCATGAACGAAATGTGGACAAACAAGCGAAATGCGATGTTATTAATTAACTGCGAGACAAAGCGAACTGGTCAATGGTGTTCGTTAAAATGGAGTTAGTCGCACAAACGAGCGACGCGGGCCTTTCCACTTGAGCCTTTCAGGTTTCTTGTTTTTTCATTAGAAAATGTCGTTCTATTTTTATTAGAAATTGTGCCGTAATTAGCCGACGTGTGTTACATATGTAAATATATAATTTAACGTTCTACATTGTAAAACTAATTTGTTTTGAAAACAACGGCGTACCTAAAAACATTGTGTCGACAATCACTTTTCGTTTCAAATACAACTTTGTAATAAGTTCTACTCTCTATCTTGAGATATTTCGTTTCTCTCAATTTCAAACGTGTAGGGAGTTTCGATCTGCATGTGACATTTTCAGTAGATATAACAAGCACAGACGCTGTAACGTAGATGAGGAGAAAATTTTCAACAGCTATCAATAGGAATTACATAAATAAATTATGTTGTATGAGAACATGTACAGTATGATGATGTATTATATCAAATTGTACAACATGTATACATAGAACAAAAGTAATAATTAAATAACAATTCTTCGCTTGCCTCACAAATATACCTATACACATGTAATTGATATTAATAAGAAATATAATTAAATAGTTAATTAAGAATTAATGCAAGTTCCATTATTACATTTGACATGGAGTTCTTCAAACGGAGCTTGAAAAAATTCCTTTAAGGCAGGCAACACATTGGTAACCCTTGATGTTGCAAATGTCTATAGGCGACGATGATCACTTACCACCACGTGGGCCGCCTGCCTGTTTGCCTTGCCTCTTAATATAAAAAAAAAACAATACAATATTATTACGTACTTGATCAGTAACAACCCATTTCTTACATAATATGTAAACATCAATTTTTCTCATACAGCAAATGTCATGTTTCAGTATAATATTAAACATCAACAAATATAACGAATCAACAAACGTAACCTCATTACACACTGCAGTCGTGGAGGCGGAAGAATTACGCAAATTGAGTTATTTATTTAATTTCCATGTTGTGAACCGATGATTGCCTGATGGAAACATTCCGGCGAACCACAAATTGCGACTCTAAATCAGACTGCACGATATTGTCATCAACAAACAAATCAGATTTATAAATACGAATCTGTTAAACGTATATAATCTAAATTTTAGTAACACATAATTTGCCGAACAATATAAACGCTGTGCGATTACATTTATTGTGAGTTAGTTTCAATCATACAAGCATTCAAGCGGACACTTTAATATTATAGATATATTTTTTTCTCTGTCATCATTGATTTAAAATTCCTAGGAGATCTATTTCAAATAGTTATTCTATGTATATAGTCAATATTTGATGTTTAGAATATCTCAAATACAAAACGTCAGCATAATCTATCGATGTATAGATAGATAGTTCCTTTTGTATAAATATTAATATTATGTAAAAGTTGGGCTAACCATCTGGGCTGTTCCAGACTTTATTTGAGAATTAATCGTTATGATTGGATGTTTTGTAATCTACGCTGAAAATAAATGAACTTCTCACCTATTCCATAATGGGACGTAAACATAACTGGTAAATCGTGGGAGTATACTACACTCCTCTGCCTACCTCTTGGGGGATTATACGCTACGTAAAATAAATGAAGTAGAAACGAAGATAAAATATGTTCATGAAATATTTAAACAAAAACAGCAGTTGCTACTCTTAAAAGCATAACATAAACTTTAAGAACTAGTTTTCTCAAGTAAATATCAGTTTAGGAAATGAACCATATTTATCATCGAAAAAACGATAGGACACGTTAACGTGCTTAAACATAAACGAGGCTGTAATGAATTTGTATTATTTATTATACTATTAATTATTCCTTAAATGAACAAATGTTCATATTTACCATAAGAAAAACGATATGACACGTTGAACACAAACAAGACTTTAATGCATCTATCGACTGGCCCACTCGTGAACAATCGAGGTCAGTGTTAGAGCGCGTTAATTCAAGAGCGTCTTCTCGTCCGCCCCCCATCCAGCGAGCTCTCGTGACGTAAATGAGCTATCGACGAACACAATATCATCAGTTATATGCTACAGAATGTTCCGAAAATAATTCGGTATGTACTCATATCACGTACAAACAAGTGAACAGAATAGAAAAGAAAATCTAAGGTGTGTGAAGTCTGCTAACCCGCACTTGGGCAGCGTGGCAGACTATGGATTTGATCCGCTCATTATTTGAGAATACCCGTGTTGCAACAACGGAATGATAAAAGGGAAAGGTAATATGAACAGGGCCATTTTGGGAAAACAACCGTCAATTAAAAAACTGTAAGTCGTTTAATTAAGACACGAGAGTTCGAGTACCATTATAATACCGTATTTTATTAGAGTTTCTACTAAGCTAAGTGACTTTTAGTTTTGGGTAATTTCTCGTTGACGATGTATGAAGAACAAATTGATTTACTGTTTTCTTCATATCCCTTTTCTTTCAGTTATAAATCTTCTTTGAATCGACTTAATGATACATTTTTGGTATTCCACATTCGTTGCAATACATTTCGCGACAAAATTAGAATGTAGTATATGACGATATATTGCAGTGTACGTAGGCTGTCACGAAATTAGAATCACGTTAAATTTTAACCTTCTGTAAAAACCAATTTTTATCATAATGAAGCAGTGATCTTTACGTGTTTCCTCATTATTCGTGATATGCCACGAGTCCCGAAGGACCTTACACTACCCTAGTTAGTGTAATACAATGACGCCACATACTATTTACTCAAAAACTATATGGCCTTAATCGATCTATCAACTAGCCGTCTCGAAGTCGATCGAGGTCAATGTTACCGCACGTTGACTCAAGAGCGTATTATCTAATCTACATAAAAGATAAAAGCTTAGACATGCAAGTCTCACGATCGTAAAATCAACTATGACGCCACAAAGTGCCAAGAACATGATATAGTGAAAAGGTCATGTGAAACGCTTGTATTCAGAAGAAAATTCAATCTTCACATAAATGTTAAATGACAATGAAGCATATTATTTAAAAATTGAATTTAAAATAAAATGGGGTTATTTTTCGTATCTAACATAACAGTTCACTAAGTGAATGGATAAAACGCCATATATTATGATATTTATAATTTATTTATTATTATAATTTCGTTAGTAGTTATAATTAGTCCCTTGCGGTTTGGGTACAGTCTATCGTGCATCTTCTGCATCCATTGCTTCACTTCAAAGAGTCGCATCTGAGTGTAACATTATCTATATATTTCAAGAATATACACACTGCGTTATTTATGTCACCTGGTTAATTTAGCACGGGCTACGTTAATTTGTAAGATGTACATGTGTGAAGTTGTCCCAATATATTATTGCTATTCAGTTAGAAAATATGGATATCTATATATTTGAACTAAGAAATGAAAAACATAAAAAATTAAGACTCAGACGGATGTAGGTACTCGTAAATACTTAAGGCAAACACATCAGCTCGTTTAGCTTGCTACTTAAGCGACAGCTCAAAACAACAACTACGAAGTCAAGATTTAAAGTTAATACAAAACAAAAGCACGCATAGGAAGAGAATACCGTTCAAAATTGTTCAAAATACGTTGAGAGTGTTTTCACAAGCCGTAAGTGGTGCTCGGTAAACACGGGCGCGAATCTTATTAACGCAGTGATTTTCTTCGTGGTTCACTACGTGGAAGTGTTTTGATCGTTATTGTGGCAAAAAAGCTACGAGCTCCGAACGCCTTTGTAGTAACAACTGTTTGAGTTCGCGTCACCCCTATTTGCGTTCACCGCTTCTTCCTTTACAGGGCCTGTGTGAAACGTCAAGTTAATTTAAATACGCGTAAACAGTAAAGAAGAGGGTCGGATTAATTTTATAATTCGCGACCTTACTTTGTGTTCGTATTGCACTGCTGATTACAAATGATGTGCCATAAAAAAGGCCTAAAAATCATCAAAAATAATGGTGGCTTTAAACCGGATTCCATTTTCAAGCAGCCACAATAACCATTCAAAGTTTTGAAACTTTGTAATAAAATGTTACAGCAACGTACTGCCGACAGAGGTGACTGCGATATCGCAATAGTTAACTTTAAATGGAGGAGGGATGAAGTATTTGGTGCGCGACAATTGCATTTTTATTCCGCGATGGCATCGCAAAAAGCGCACCGCAAACGAGATCCGTGGAACGATCTCAAAAGGCTTCCCGGAGTAAAAAGCTTGTAAAGACGCTTTAAAATGGACGTAAAAAATCAGGTCGCAGCAGGCACAATGAGAGCAGCAGAAGCAATTTGTCTTCCGCCAGTATGAGCATAGTCACATTCCTGAATAATTAACGTGGCATCTCTTACACGAGTTTACGCACCGCTGCTATATAAGAAACGATTGTTAGAGCTGAATTCAGGTGACTGAAAATTGAATGCACAATAATGTACAATAACAGGCACGATTTAATAATGTCACCTCTTTGAAAATGGTCGCTACTTACACTTCTAGAGCTTAGACCCAGTTTTATTTATTCATTTTTTCTTTATAAAACGGTCGAACATCTGCCGCTTTGTGCATTATATTTGTTGGAAAAATTCATGTCTTATATTTCGTGACCACAAATGCGCTAAGGTCGATTTAAAATGCCATTATTAATTCAATAAATGTACGCTGTCCCAATTAATAATATCTGGATATTAATTTTGCTATCTTCCGAAACCTTTTAAAGGAAAAGCCGCGATAAATGTACCAATACGAAAACAATAAATTGTGCAATGCGCTACGTATCGTATGTTGAAACGTAATAAGAGAAATTTAAAGTAATAAATACACAATACCTACGTCAATAAAATATTCAAAATTTATAAAACTTCAAATAGACTCCGAATTAGACTAAACTTCGAATTTCGGTAGATATGAATGTGTTGTTTTAGTTAAAAATCCGTAAATATAGCGCGTAAAGTGTTCTATTTTGTTTCACATTATTACGAGTATATTTTGTTACAGATCGTGGAAAGAATAGATTTAAAACTTCATAATTAAAATAGGTTATGCCAATGATAAAGTGTCTGTACGGGGTTAAATAAAACATGCTCTGACAGTTCATCTTATTGCTTATATGTGTGTTCGTTAGAAGATGACGGCTGTGCTGTTAAACACTAATTAATACACACATATTTATATACCTAATAAGATTATCAGTTTGTATAGATATTGATATCGAACAAAACCCACACGTTAGAAGTGAACGCGTGTAATTTTACTCGTATATGCGTTAAAACGAATCCTCTAAGCTACCGACTCTCCATCAGAAACCTTTCACAGTATACCGCTTTCATATCTATCCCTTGAAAAGGTTTATGCTTAATATCAAACCGCAACATATCAGTGTCCTGAATAACGTCTTGAATAGTGAAAACGAAATATTTATAGTATTAAAATATTAATATCATTTCGGATTCGTGCACGAGTTTGCAACAGCTCGTAGCTGAAGTTTCAAATTGGTCACAGTCGAGGAGAACAATTACGTATCTAATGAACGAAGTGCATAGATAACTTTGTTGTTAAATAAAATCTAACAACAGTGACCAAACATTAGTATGCTAACTTAGCCCTGGACCATCTATTTCATAAACGTTAATAAATAAAAAACGAGATCGTTGAAGCAAAAAACACAACAATAAGCGTTACTTTTATCTTCCTCTGTCAAATAAATATTAAAACGATTCATTTTTTCCGTACAAAATATACTAAAAACCAAAAACGCACAAGGCAATGATTTTATACACGCATAGGAGAAGAAATGTTATTTGCGTGACTAGTTTTATTACTTACACAGAAGACTTATACGAAAACGAAACTAAACTGAAGATATTCAGAAAATCTTTCAACGGCAAAAATTTTCAAATGAAGAATCGAAACAAACGGCTACTCACACTCCGACGTAAGGAAACGTTAATACATAATAATGATACTCTAGTGCGAATAATGAAACGTCTCAGGTTAATAATGTTGTAATTCAACAATGAATGTTCAAAATGGAAATCCAACGCAATTTAGGGCACGTTCGTACTCAACGCGAACGTTACACAACTTTAGCTGCGCCGTACAAGAGCCCGATACAAAGGGCGTAATTAGTCGCGCTATGCCTAACGGAATATAAAGAAATGTCAACACAATGATTAACCCACAAGCATTGTGAGAATATCCATACCAAGATTCGGTTGGCATAGTTGCTTGGTTATTTTCTTTGTTTCTATACAAAGAAATATCGGTATTCCGAGAGAACAAATGTAGTGTCTACAAAACGTTGAAATTACGTACATATATCGAAGCTATAATTGACAATAATGACGGACACATTTATACAATTCGTAAACGGTTTAATTACTATTTATTATATACATAAATAAGAATGACTCATAAGCCGAGCGGTATTTTCTTCCACCCTGGGTTATGTTGATGGTCAAAATTAATGGAAAGCGTTATGTAATAAAGGATAGGTGCACACATATGAACATATGTATGTGCTAGTATATACCTAATACGAACAATTTGGCCATCTCAAAAACAAGCTCTTAATGCTATATTAGTAGCTAATAACAGTGATGTAGGAGCTGTTCGTCAACTGATCGATTTGAGACAGATTCATATATTATTTATGTTATTATATAGACGAGATATTATATAGAAGAGAGTATTATTTGCCAAATATCCTTAGAGCTCTGATGTACTTCTTTTACATTACCACTCTCTTCGTTCACGCGTGCCGGTTTCAGAGACGTCTAACTCCTACAACCTGTGGTATCATAAATTGGCTGTTGTGGGAG
>DWME01001597.1:0-24062 GCA_018244795.1 Parelbella ahira ahira
CATGACATCAAAAAGTGCGCCCAATTCAAATTAATATGAAGGAAATCCTGTAGGAGTCCATTATTTCCTTTACATATGTTTAACTATTATTTTATAAGTGTTTAAAGAAATATCGATTAGTTGATTTTGAATATATAATGTGTCCAAGTTGAGTTTAACACCATCGTTAAAATACAAACGATTCACATTGTTATTACTTAAATACCGATAGGAATTAATCGCCGCAAAATGGTATGAATGTGAGAGTGTAACACACTCCTCTGCCAACCCGTTCGGGGATTACTAACCGTGATGTTACATTTTACATTTAAATAGTAGAAAACATTAAGCATCCTTACAAATCGGCGTTATTTCGTACATTAAATCGAAAGAGCGCAATTAGTGTAAAGATAAAATGTTTTTTTCGCAATAGTGTAGTCGCGCAATGTTCACGGGGCGAGTTTATAAGAAATTTCAGACGTTAAAGTTTCAAATCACGAGGCAGCTACCCGTCGATATTGATTAACATTATTTCTCGGGTATAAATTTCTCGTGTTGTGCAACCGCCTCAGTGGCGGGGCGGAGAGGAAGGGGGGGGGAGCAGCTTGCACGTGACTCGCGAGAAAGAATTTTCACGTGTACATATTTTCAAGTACTCGTCAAATTTCGATGTAGCCGTTGCTATTATTCATTGTTACTAATACATAAGCTTGTTTAAACGTTACTAATGCTAATACTAATTAATATAGTATTTGTTCAATAGGCGTAGGCGTTATCGAAGAGTGTTCGATAACTGCAGTGCACTCGAAGGACGATCGCGTCTCCGGCGTCGACACCTCCCATGGGTCTATCGAATGTGAATATTTCGTCAACTGTGCTGGCTTCTGGGCGAGGCAGGTACTTATCCATCCGTTGGTTTTTAGCTGTCCTCTACTGGACATGGATCTTGTCTAATCAGCTGCACGTCTCCAGGTCCTGGGCCTTTTGAATTCTGCTGCATCCTGCTATTTTCTTGTAGTTACCGAGATGTGGCGACCAATCTATGACTTTCCTTTCCCATCAATCGTCGTCCCTTCGAGCAATGTGGCCCGCCCATTAGCACTTCAACTTGGCAATAACATTCTAAACTTATTTACCGAATATTAATCGCATTACTAGCAAAAATCTTGATATTCGTTTTGCTTCCAGGTCGGACAGATTGCTAAGCCACAAGTCAAAGTGCCTTTATTGCCTTGTGAACACTACTATTTACATACAAAGAAAATACCAAATTTGGAACCGATGACACCAGGTAAAGACAAAGTATCATGTTCCAAAATAAATATATATTTGATTTCACTTAAATTGTTATATATCGTCTTTCTTTTTGTACAGTTGTCCGAGATCCTGATGGCTATATATATCTCCGAGAAAGAGACGGCTGCATATTGGCCGGTGGTTTTGAACCTATTGCAAAACCTGTATATGAAGAAGAAAGTGAGTGTTTAGTTTTGCGTATTTAAAGTTTTTAAGCCTTTTCTTACCTATGTCTCAGTACTATAAATTAAACACATAATCCCAAATATGTAAATAGCTACATATGTTCACATAATAATATCAGTACTTCAGGAGTTTGATAAGACAACATTCTAACCACTAAATAATGGCAAATGTATATGAAAAATTGATCGTCATCGTCCCGGTTCCCTCCACTGCTGGATACAGGCCTCTCCAATAGTACGCCACTGAGCCCGATGTTCAGCTAATCGTATCCAATCTCTGACAGCCATTTTGCAAACACAAATTGTAGTAATTTGAAGAATCATGAATGTTGCATTCAAAGAAAATGTATTCAATTAGAAGATGATTTCAAACAATTAAAATTTTAAAAGCTTTAAGTATTGTTTGCTTTGTCCTATAGTAACGACTGCAGCGCAACGCTGCGTGCCTGAGGACTGGGACCACTTCCATGTGCTGTTGCAGCAGCTCCTGAAGCGGGTTCCAGCACTCAGCCAGGCCACGCTGCACAAACTCTGCAACGGCCTGGAGGCCTTCTCACCTGACTGCAAGTGGATCGTTGGGGAGGCGCCCGAGGTAATTGCTGCTTTAACATTATTTAACCACTTAATATTTATTGCCACTATTTTATCTTTAATGAAAGTTATATTCATAAGAGGACAAGCAGGTATCAAATGAATACGTAATCGATAGCCAAGTTGACATATACATATAGATTATAGAAACTGTCCCTAGCGGATATGGGATACACGATCAGACAATGTATCGAGTACGAATAGGAGTATTATAAGTAGTTTATGTAATTTTTGTACGTTTATTTTATGGTCAGGTAAGTCAAAAGACTTGTTACCGTGATTAAATGGATCAGTCTTGGATCATACGTGGATCAGATAAATCGTAACTAGTTGACGTGATACGGATATCACTGTGTGGGTTAGAAGTATACCTATATAGGTTAATGGCATTAAAACCGCCTATTGTACATAAACCATGTAGGGTAATTAAATATACCAATAGATATTAGCACTCGAATATGCGATAGTATCGTGAACTGACGCAACCATAGAAGACTGAAGAGATTGGCTGAAGCCATTGTTTCTTCGGACAGTCCGATTTTGCGCATTTAACGTGTAGGCCAGGTACTTGGTATGGTAAATTCGTGGAATCGGACCGTCCGCGGTTACTGTTGGCGGCGACGCAGGACGACGGCGCGGCGGCGAGCTCTCCCGGCGGACACCGCACGGTGCGGCGACAGCGTTCTCAACGGTGACACGCTTAAGTATACGGAATATCAAATGTAAATTTTTAACGTTTCGTATGTCCCGTACACTAAAGCGTGTAGCCTTATGGTTCGGAGGATGATTTTGTTATAACTTTTTTTCATAAAGATTTTCTTACACCTATCAGCTTCACACTCCTCTGCACGCTACAAGAGCATGAGTAATTGGCTTTTTTTTTATTTATTGTTATGTTTATTTTATTGCTCTTTCAAAATTATATGCGTGCTTCCACCGAACCGTATGTAAATAACGCATCGGATACCAGCGCCATTGAGTTGCGACTGAGACTGACGGCTAGCGGTGTATTTACCCTGGAATCCGGATGAAGAGATAATATGTATATTATCTCTTAATCCGGAATAAATCTGCACCTTCATAGAGATGGCTTTTAAGTATTATAGTACACACTGTTTTTGTGTCAAACATTTTTGGTTGCAATTAAAAATTTCGTTATTATGTATAATTTATTTTTTTTATTACATTACTACGCCAGCTCTCTTATGGAATAAGCCGAAAGCATCGAATTACAAATATCGACACCCTTACGGACCTGGAGTGCTTCTTCCTATATTCATCATTAATTTTCTTTGTTTCGTTTGTTTCGTTTTATTCATTGTTTGTTTGAGAGAGGTATTCATTATTTCCATTAATGCCATTTTTATTTTTATGACAACAGATGTTCAATTACCACGTGGCCGCCGGTATGAAGACCGTAGGGATATCGGCGGCGGGAGGGGTGGCGGAGGCCACTGTGGACGAGATCGTGGACGGCTATACCAAGTACGACATGTACGAGCTGGACATCAACCGGTTCCTCGGGCTGCACAACAACAAACGCTTCCTCAGGGACCGCGTGAAAGAAGTACCGGGTATCTCTTGCAAAATTTTACACTTCAACAGCAATACTCCTAAAATATTTCAATTTTTCTCTTCTTTCTCATATCTACTCCTATGGTTTCTTACCGTTGATAAACAGATTCACTAATACTTCCACGTTTTAGTGCTCTAAAACGATGTATTCTAATTCATTCTGATGATTTTACTACTACAGTTTTCGAAGTTATGTATAATTAGGCAAATTTTTTGGTCAGGTGTCCACTACGGCATGCCTTACCCCTTCCACGAGTTCGAGACCGGACGTAATCTACGCATGTCGCCGATCTACCCGACTTTGAGAGACAACGGCGCTGTGTTCGGACAGGTTATGGGCTACGAGAGGCCTACATGGTTCGAAGCCGTTGGTAAGAAAGTAAACAAAAAAACAAAGAAAGCTTCATTCGCAGCCATAGATAGCAGTTTATATGCATATGATAATAAAATTACAATATACTTATAAAAAATTCCTAGGCACAAGTAATGATGACACGAATATTGTAAACACGTAATACATACACACACGGACAGACACAATATGTAGACATATATACCCATTTGCAAGTGTCCAAAGTTTTACAGTAAAACGTTATAAGTTTTGTTTTTAGACAAGGAACAGTCGCCGGAGACGCCGAAGCCGTTCAAGATCGCGCACACGAAAACTTTCGGCAAACCTCATTGGTTTGAGATCGTCCAAAGAGAGTATTGGGCGTGTCGCGAGGCCGTCGGTCTCGCTGACTACTCGTCCTTCACCAAAATCGATCTACAGGTAACTTTTTAATACCACTGTAAATTACGCAATGAATGACTAAACTAGACCGGTGTATAACACCATACATTTTATTTTATTTTATTTCAGTCAAAGGGAAGGGAAGTGGTCGATTTACTCCAGTATTTGTGCTCAAACGATGTTGACGTGCCTATCGGTAGTATAATACACACAGGAATGCAGAACGACCGTGGCGGGTATGAGAATGACTGCAGTCTGGCGCGCATTTCAGAGAATCAGTAAGTTAATTATTATATATCTTTATTACCTACATAGTAAGAAAGCGCCAGTGAATAACTGCCTATTTACGGTCAGTTATTGGTTCTGCACAGATTTGTAAATGCGTTTTTTTATTTTTTTAGTTATATGATGATCGCACCAACGATTCAGCAGACGCGTTGCAAAGTTTGGATCAAACGTTATCTTCGGCGCGACGGCTCAGTCACATTGTCTGACGTCACGTCAATGTACACGGCGATTTGTATATTGGGACCGTTCACTAGGAATCTTCTATCGGAACTCACGGACACCGACTTGTCGCCTTCGAACTTTCCGTTCTTCACTTTCAAGGAGTTGGACGTGGGACTCGCGAACGGGATCAGAGCGATGAACTTAACACACACGGGGGAGCTCGGCTATGTGTTGTACATACCGAATGAGGTAAAGTTATTGACATCGTATGTAAAATATGTACTGTATATAAAGTACATCTTGTAACTTTCTTATTCTTATGATATATTCGTCTTTAGTATGTAACATTGAAAATATCGGTAAGAACAGAAATAACATAATCCCTTAAAGCAGGACGTGGTTACCCAACTTAAATATCTATTATACATATTTTGTTTTATGGCTATGGAATTTATGGAAAATTATAGACAATTCAGTTTTGTTACGTAGGTAATATTTAATGTTTTTTTGTCCCCAGTTCGCTCTGCACGTATACAATCGGCTGATGGCGGTGGGTGAGAAGTACGGGATCAGTCACGTGGGCTACTACGCGTCGCGAGCGTTGCGAGTGGAGAAATTCTTCGCGTTCTGGGGCCAGGACCTGGACACCATGACCACGCCGCTGGAGTGCGGCCGCACGTGGCGCGTCAAATTCGACGTGAGAACCAGTATACATATACTATTTAATGACTCGGTAAAGGAACACAGGTACCTTGTGGTCAGAATCTTCTAAAAGCATTTAGTTTTTGTCGTGCCTATTATGTATAAAAATTCTTTTCTAAAATGTCATAACAGCAACATCACGCCTGTATTTCTTCGAAGGAGTAGGCAGGAGAGTACTCTGTCTTCTCAGTTATATTGTACGTCCTATGTAATTGAGGGTGAGTCTAAAAATTCATAAGCATTATTTAAAGACCTCATTTATAGAAAAACATACCGTTCATCGGACGAGACGCCCTGTTACGTCAACGCCAGGAGGGAATTCGTCGTCAATATGTGCAACTGCTTCTGTCCGACCACGACCACGAGTTGGACCTGTGGTCGTGGGGCGGCGAGCCCATATACAGGGACGGCAACTACTGCGGACAAACGACCACTACTAGTTACGGTTTCACTTTTAAAAAACAGGTATTCCTTTACTCTATTGTAATTATTATAACAGTGACACAATCAACGTAATATGACTTTAAAAATCCCAAAATTTGAGATTCATCGCTATTGAAATATCGACTTTTTTCATATCCTAATATGATAAACGGTTATTATATACTTTTAATATGCCAGATATAAAAGTTTTGTTTTTCCATTAATTTATTCAAAACACGTTGGAAGCGAGAAAGCGCTATCAGCAAACTATAACTCTGGCATTTTATAAACATCCTACTCATTGTATATTATACATATTATGTCAAATAATAAATCGTTTACGAGTATTTTTTTGTAGACAATACAATATACAATGTAAGGATTGAAATGAATGCATTTTCTGTCATCAGGTGTGTCTCGGTTTCGTTCAGAACTTGGATAAAGACGGCGTTCCACAACCGGTCACCAACGAATATGTGCTCAGCGGACATTACGAGATAGATATAGCCGGCATAAGGTAAATATTTCACTTTATAGTCATAAAAAACGTAACATCACGTTTGTAATCCCCAAGGGGTAGGCAGAGGAAAGTAGTACACTTCCACGTTTCACCAGTTATGTTTACGTCCCATGGAATAGGTGGTAAGTGTATTGCCTAACACCAGGATCCAGACTCCAAGTCACTACTAGAAACTCTAAATTAAAAAAATCTAGTAGCACCCGACCCGGAATTTGAATCCAGAACCTCTCGATCGACAGTCGCGCTTGCAACCACTCGACCAACAAGGCAGTCAACTTTATATTCATATTTCGATATATCATTAACTAACACAGATTTATGGTTTTATCTTAGTATACCACATTAACTTTTTGAATCAACGTTGCTAACAGAATAGATGGTCAGGGGTGAAGATTTCCCAAGATATTTTTGATTTTTTTTAATGACGAGGTAGATGCTGTGCTTTAACGTATATTACAGAACTATAACAAATCTGCGCAGTTACCTGTATCTGTCCGCTTACCTTAATATTAAATAAACAAACTTCTTTCTATAGTACTTTCTTGTTGTACAATAAAATAAAAATAATAAATATCTGTAAAGGATTTTAACTGAAACTTTTCTATTCTCTGAGTATAAATTAATGACAGAGTATTAATTTCTAATAATTGTTTTACAGGTATGCAGCTAAAGTAAACTTGCACTCGCCGAACCTCCCGACTAAGTATCCCGACAAAGAAAGAGATGTGTATCAAGCTACGAGGAAATTGCACGAGCCACAGCAGTTCCTGGGTCGCCACTATCAACCATAGACTGTACTGAAGACAATAATACAATAACAATAAACTTCAGCAATATTTATCTTATGAGGAAAGTAACGAATGTGTTAATTGAATATTTTTACATATTGATTTGACTATGCAATCAAATAAAAGTGATAGTATTTTTTTACGGTTTTGTGTTTATTTTAAGGCACACCTTAATCTGAAAAGCAATTTCTAATACGCAACGACATAATGGTGCAGTCAAAAAATGCTCGTTTTAAAAATATAGATTTCAATTGAGCTCACAGTTTCATGCACTTTCCCCTTAGAAATCTTTAAAACATGCATAAAATTTCACATGAATTGTGAATTCTAACAGACATTTTAACACAGATTATAATATCAAAAAATAAAAATGAGGTAATGTGATTACACATAATTATATGATCTTATATTAATAAGACACAGTGAATCCTAGGTGTTACAATAACATGCTAGTGCTTGCATGATAAGTGGCTAGCAATGGTTAAATGTGAAGAGCTGAAAATCGAGCTCAGTGGCGTGTCATTGGTGAGGCCTATGTCCAGCAGTGGAAGGGAGTAGGTTGATAATGATCCAATCCTACAATTGTTCTTTGAGAATTTCTTTTAAAACCATTTTAAAATCAAAATATAAAATAGATTAATTATCATTTTGAAAACAGTTATTTATTTTTATTATAATTCTAGTTATTTGTATGTCATTTACTTTCAATTTTCAACAAGTTTTGACCTCGTTAGGCACACTGTTCAAGTAATAAGAGAGGTCCTGCATGTTTCAATGAAAACTAAATAATATGAAGATCAGAAGTGTAATAAAAAGTGAATTATAAAATTGTATTTGATTTTTATTAACAGCAAAATACATAAGCTTTAAAATATATATCAAAATATATAAGGAAAATATGTTATGAAATGAATATTAAAATATACAAGGAAAAATTTATTTGTCAAATTTATTTCAAAATTTTAATCAACCATTGCCATACTGTTGACAACACATTGCTTGGTGCTTAGATATACATTATTGTCACACACTAATTGATAAGCAAGATGACAATTCACACATGACATTCACTGTGTGAATGCCCAAGATAATGTGTACTGTGTGTGAGAACTCAAGTATGATGTTATCTCTTGCACAAAATACACTATACACATTTATATGAATAAAACTACAATTTACTCTTATTAATAAACAAAAATAATTTTACTAATAACCATTTTCTGATACTCTCACAACATTCATGAAACAATATACAATATTATGTTTGTATATACAGTATTATATTTGTATTACTTCTACATTATTTATGACAAACATCAAATCAAACTATCATAATGTAACAACATAAGTAAATTATAGAATTAGCAGTAAATTATTTTGATTTATTATTCATACATTTATGACCGTACTTAAATTTTCTAATTAATGACCGTACTTATATATATAAATTTTGAGACCTGTCATTGTTCAAGGAATGGAATTTATTACACAATATTTAAATATATTGGCTAATCATACATTGCTTATTTACAAGTATTGTTTATTTACCTTCTAAATCAAATTGACGACATTTGCGTAATAAAAGATAACTTCTGTAGCTATTTCATGGATGTGATACATTTTTATATAAATATCAATTATATAAATGTTTATTACAAGTGAATTATATTGTAAATCTTAAAACTAAATTAAAAACAACTATATGCATTATTTTAACTTTAAAATTACACAAATTATTGTCATAATTACATGTACTGAGCAAAACACACCTACCTTCTAAATTACTTAGTTTTCTACCAAGAACTTTTATTGGAGAACCGGTCGGATTAACACTGACCATATTTATTGCAGATTTCTTCCATTTGTTCCCTTCTTTATGATCTAGTCTCTGTATTCCTAACTTTTTATTTTTTTATAATTTTATACTCAAGTGTACTGAAAGAACTGAGAATATATCAGTTTTCAGAAGTGTACAGTTACAAATTTTAATATTTCATCAAACTGACAATGAGTGTAAGTATTTATGTTACAATAATGCTATGTGCTGGAATAATCTACCAAAGTTTTCAGCCACTAAGTAACAAAGTTTTCTATTACTAAGTGTGCTCCTAACATCACAAAAAATAAACTTTTTGAATAATAATAATGATAAATGCAATCAATGCATGTCAATACAGAAAATGAAAAATGAACATGATAAAGGTTAAATACAATAGAATTTTAGAACTACTTTAATATTAAAAGATCAAAGGGACAATCAGTGCAATTAGAAAACCTAATGAGTGCACCTAAAAACTATTGCAATTAGAAAAAACAATAAGAAAAACATTAAGTCCCATATTGTATTTGCTGCAGAGCATATCTGGGGTCCGGTGGACTATTTGATGACTTTACTATTACATTAGAACACCCCTACTATTAGGGGCTGTTATAAAAAAAACATAACATCACACCTGTTATATCTGAAGTAGGCAGAGGAGTGTAGTACACTCCCACGTTTTACCAGTTATGTTTAAATCCCATGGAATGTGGTCACTACTAGAAATTTTCAACAAAAAAAATCTATTAGCACCGGACTTAGGGTTGACGCCAGGACCTCCCAATCTGAAGTCTTGCTTGCAACCACTCGACCAACGAGGCAGTTAGGGGCTGTTATACATGTCAAATTTATAACACTCTGTGTAATTATTTATCTTTATAGAGGTGACTAAATCATAAAGGTTCATAGGCAGTAACTCATAAAAATTAACAAATTATTTATATGAAAGTTGTTATGTCCACTGTGAAACGAGTAGACATTTTTGGTTTCCATGTTGTCCTCTCAATTTCCAATTCTCTAAATATGTCACCTGGTGACTTTGTTTTAAAATCAAATGGGACAATATTAGAATTGGTTTTTTTTATTAAATAGGGAACAGATATAGTACGTATAGGTTGCAGCCTTGAACAGAGCACTTTACCTAAGCCTGAACATTTTCCTGTTCTTATCTTCTCTTTTAAAATATAAGACATATCAGTAGTGCAAGGCAACATTGGATCCCATGGTCTATTGAGGCACAAGTCTTTGTCAAACCGTAAAGGTAGTGTGAAAGTTTCCTGAATGGGTGCTATGTTAGATCCAATGTCTCTTTTATCCACTTCAACTTTTACTGGAACATTTGGGGCAGCTTGGCTTTCTTTTGTCTGAGGTATAATGGCAGCCGTTAAATCAATAAGATACTCCTCTTCTTTCTTTATCTTTCTCATTTCTTCTTCAATTCTCAGTTTCTCCTTTTCTTCGATTTTTAACCTTTCCATTTCTTCTGCTAATTTTTGTTGTTCTTCTTCCTGTTGTTTAAGTCTTTCCTTCGCTTTGAGTGTATTCGCAATCTGTTGTGCTACAAACTCCTTCATAGGGCTGTTACCTGGAAAGAATTTGGGAATAACCAGTCTTGGTCCCGGGAGAACTGGTAACAGTACTTCCGATCCATTGCAAGGTTGCGGGTTTTCAGCATTTTCTGTTGAATTATCACTTAAATTTGTCTTGGATAGATGCGTTTCCATCAACGTAAATAAGGAGACAACCTCGTCTGACATTTTGCCTTCAGATTATTTCCACGTTGCACTAAAAACGCAGCGCTGCAATAAGGTCGTGTACCCAAAACAAAATAAATATATAAGAAAATAACGTATGATTTGCCCAAAGTAAAAATAAAATTTCTAGAAACAAGGGCAAGCGTTATCTATTACCAAAGGTCCGTGTACTCATAAACAAAACTCTCTAGAGTCTATTACTAACATAATATTGTCTATGGTGTCATGAATGATTAAAAATACAATTAATTTATATAATTATATTTACTGAAAATATTATGAAGGGTAAAGATAAGAAATATCTTATGAGAGATAAGTTAAAAAAAGGCCAGATTTATGCAGATAATAAAAATTCATAGAATTATATATATGGTGCTCGCGAAAAAAATGTTACAAATTACATTTAATCGTTATAGACCGAATAGTGAGCAGAGGTGTGTTATAGTTTCCGTGGTGTAGCGGTGATCACATCTGTCTAACACGCAGAAGGTCCCCGGTTCGATTCCGGTCGGAAACATTTTGTCCGTGTCGAGGCGGAGTAAGAATACAATCCCCGACACCATGCCGGGATACAGGTGTCGTAAAAGGCGACTAAGCCCGGCGCTGGTTGACCGCGATGGCTGCGGAAGTGGCAGACTCTGCAGGCCAGCAAGGCCTGGTGGACGGCCTAGGGTGGCGCTAGAGGACGACAGTTAGCGTCGGCCAGACACTGCACCGAACCTCCGTCTGATTGTAACAGCTTACTGCTCCATTGGAAAAAGGGGAGCGCGAACGAGAGGGTGTTCCTGTGTCTCCGCACACAATTAAGCACCAAAATATCTCCTGCGCAAATGACTGTTTCCGAATTCTGGACACAAAGACACAAAGTGTGACACAAAGACCTGTGGCGATGGACAGAGGTAGAGAGGTCTAATTGTGATGCCAACTGGGCTTTGTCAGATGTCTGCACATCCCAAACATTAATAACACCTACTTATTTGTTAATGTATTTTGTCTATTCAAGCAGTTACAAATCATATAATATGTAGTTACAAATTAAAAAGATGTAGGCATACCTACCCATATTGTATTCAAATGAAATATTCATTTTTTATGGTACTCACTTAGATGATTATCGCAAAAAAAGTTGCATATTTAATATAATCTTTCACTATAAACTGTTAGTTGTACACGAAAAAAATATTAATTTAATATAAGCTTTATTGATTCAGTATCATAATGTTACCTTAACATATTATTGAAACATAATGTTGAAATAAAACAATGACTTGATGTTGTCTTATTTTGTCTTTCGTAGTGTGTATTAAATTGCATAAATCTTTTTTGATTTTCTTAAAGATAGTTTATCTGTTATTAAAGTTTTGGGATTATTTAAGACAACAAAGCATTAATTGATGAATATTCACTGACACATTGACATCCACACATCGAAATTTGAAAATAGTTGTTTGCTATGCTAGAAATTTCCATGAGCCAAATATTGAATCTTAAAAGGCTACTCATTTGGTGGCTATTTTAAAGCAGGTCTAAAGATTCACTGTTGTGTATTTGGGACCATTCGTTTCTCGACGTTTGATTTTTTTTTAAATTTTAAAATCAAATTTCAATTAACATGATGTTACATATTGTCTAAAGGATTCACACAGGAGTTAGATAAATATGAAACTACTATGAACTTTATTTCATACGTACAGCAACAAACTAGACCAACGAGGTAATCAAATAAGCTAGTGAAAAACATGACATGAAAGGAATGAAAAAAAGAAACCATTTTTATTATTTATTATAATATGTATTTATTTTATCTAACTGACAGAATTAGTCAGCATAAAAATACTACAAAAGTCCTAATCATAGGCGGCAGTTTGTCTGCTGTTGAAAATTAATTATACAATTGCAAATTAAAATTATTGTACAATATAATATAGAACGGAAACAACTATATCTTATAAGAAAACAATACTTATTTCATCTATTAATATTAAATACAATCGAAAATATTCATTTCATACATTATAAATAGTATATGAAGGCACCTTTCTATATTTTCATCTATTGACAGCTTTTATTGCTAACCGTAACCATCACTACTGGTCGTCACCTACGTTATAATAACGGTCAGACAAATCACGCCAACACGCGTGGCTTGTCTCATCGTTATAACAAAATGACGTCCACTTACGAAACAAAACAGCATTAGTAAAACGCGATATGTCTAAAATTGTATGAAATCCTAGCTTCCATTGCAATAGTAATGGCTAAAATATTTATTGCCTATAATATAAATCACATAATTTAGATTAAGTGATCTTAGAACACATTTAAATTGAGTATAAATAAGTTTACAATTCATTTCAGTATATTTGTACTCTATCTGTACCTGAGAGGTTTAGTCTGCATACTGTTGCATAATGTAAATTTAATTGTTGACGAATTGGAAGTTGTCACAACAACAAAGGTTGACAGTTTAACATGGTAAAATGCAATCCTCGAAGTTTCCCACCACAACACAAATATAAATAAGGGCGCTGTTATGGACCTTTTGACCTAAAAAAAAATGTTATCTGTTAAAACTCGTCGACGACTGATTTTAGATTTTATGTCGTAACATCTAACCGAAAACTTGTTTCTTTATAAATCATTTTAAACTACTAGTGACGGGTACAAGGCAATTTCACCTTTTGACGAGTTTGTACTACTGATGAAAGAAATGTATTAATGTTCACACTATACTAAAGAGATTGAGGTAACGGCGAAGCGGCAGAGGCGAAATGTAACCGTTAACAGGCACTAGTGGTAGACAGATCTATCTACTCTAAACCCCTTAATCGTTATATTGCTTCTGATATCACATTATAACACATAAACTACATTAATTGTAATCAACTGCCCAAATCGCTCTCTGCGCTTTCCGTCATGTATTGTAATTCACAGATTTTTGTTCTCAGCAACCTTGGTGGTAATGAGATCGTACAGTCAAAAAAACAAACCAAAAAACGGTCCGTTACCATAATGTACTCTCTGAGATTATTGTTAGAAGTTAAATATTTTTAGAAATTAATAAATTTGTATTGGCCGCTAACACCTCCAAGGTACAGATATGAAAATTACAATTAATTATTTCTAATAAACCACAACAAACTTTGAGCACGACATGGCAGTTCGCTACGTTCATATAATTAATTTAATTACTTAAAAAATAACAAAAGTTATATCCTACTTAATAAAGCGTTAAAAGCTAATTGACGGAAAACAAAACAGTCGAGTATATTAAGTTTAATTGTCTTGAATGTATAAAAACATTTTTAGAGTTGTCGCGTTCACAATGTGCTTGACATAATCAAGACGAACACACTGCAAACTTGCAAAGAACCCAGCGTTGTGTGTAGATTAATAGGAGCGGCTTATAATCATTTAAACGAAGGTATCTTTTAATCACAGAATCACATGACTATTAACACTGTTGCATGCGATTTGCGAAATAAAACACTATTGTATTCCCCCTTCAATCAATTACAAGCGCCCAGATCCAACTCCAGTACCATCTATCTATGCATTTCAGTACGAATTAAAATAAAGCATATTCGAGTCTAAATTGAGACGATACAAAATGAGCTGAACGTCACGTTCCATTGCAAGAGAATAATCTAGTAGTTATAAAATATTCATAGTAGAAATATAAAAAAGCTTTATAATTTATTCACCAACCGGGAGACAGCTGAATTCAAAAAAATTCGACCAAATTTTAAAAATCTCTTGCCATCAGCTACTCTTATTGGCTCGTCTCGAACTCGGACTCTTTCTAATAAGACACGTAGATGAACATCAAAACAACAACATCTATAAACAATCAGTAGTTCTCACAGCAGTCGCCTACCTCTTAAACATTCGAACACACTAGATTTCATTAACAACAAACACAATTTTCCTACTACTCGCTACACACTTACAATAAATCTTAAAACTACATATTATCTGAAGGGCAAGTAGAATAATTACAACTAGGATATAACTAGTAAAATAGTAATAATAATATCTTACAAAAAAGCATTTTTTGTAATCCATAACCTGAATTTTTCAATATTAAAAGGTTGATATCAGAGGATACATTGTATTGGGTCTGCTAAAACTATTATAATTATGTACCTGACGCATGAAAATGTGAACTAAAAATATATGTAGGTATAATATTTTTTTTTAATAAACATGCAAAAGGAGCAAAGAATATACAGCATGACTAACAATAAAATATAACTGTCACTTATGGAATTAGCCACCGGGATTTCGAATGAGTTGACAGCTGAGATGCTCTATTTATTAACATTTGGTATAATTAATATTGAAACAAACGTGGAACACTAGGTGTGCGTAACAATTGTTAGGCTAAAGATAAATGTGGTGAAAAATCCCCTATGATATATTTCAAGCCCCTTAAAAATTTTGTTGTACACAATACGTCCTGTGTCAATGTGTTGCATTTTAATTATTGTATTTACGGACAGGACCTTTATTTCCCTCAAGATTTGACGTTTACTATTGTTTTAAATTCCCAATATAAAGAATCCTTACGCCTGCAGATTACTGTGTACAATCTCCTTATTTTGCAACGATTTCAATCTCACAAAAAATATTTTAAAACAATCAACAGCAGTGAAAACATCACAACAGCAACGAGTCTTAACTGTACGACAGATAATGTACAATAATATAACACCGATACAAAAGAAATAACATACGTGGCCAGTATATATTGGTTTGTTCCATAAGCCTTTAACTAAGTCTACAAATTAACAAAATAGAAAACTTGGACCCATGACAGTTCTCTTATAAAATAGTAACCCTGTAATGCCATTATTTCTATGAGAGTTAAAAACCTACAACAAGTTTAAAAAATCAGCCAACACGAAATAAATGCTTGCTTAAATATTTATAATGTGAGTGTATAATCATAAATTAATAAGAGTATTAATTACATGTAACATTAATGAGATCATTATTTATCTACAATTCTCTAAATAAGTACGCTATGTTAGCATTATCGACGTCACACAGGGTGCTACTTAAAAAAAAAGCTAAAATACTTAAACATAAATACATTGACTAGAATGAGAATTTCATAGGAAACTGTTTAAAGAAATTTATCTACATGAATTTGCTACGCGAATATATGACTGTTATATTGAAGTGAACATCTGTAAATAACAAGTCAAAATTAGTAAGAGGGTGGCAGAGGGTCACGTCGGTACATTAGTTATAAACGCCTAGCAGACTGATTAATTGCAATTTACTGTATAAGCCTATTGGAAAAGGGAATATCAAACATGTATACTGTATAAAAGTATTGAACTAACGTTACGACTAATTAATGTTATATATTCAAAAAAGTTTCGGTAAAAACACGATATTCTTCAATAAGGCTGTACATGAACAATCGTTGTTGACTGGAAGTAATATCAATTATCGAAATATTGTGCGAGTATCACTCGTACAATAGTCAGTACTGAATTTGTTTATTTCAAACGACAATGGGGAGACATGTTGCCTATTTGCCCTGCATGTGGAAGGTAACCGGTACATAAATATGTTTATACATATGAAAGTACATAAATATAATTATAAAGTTTCAAAAAGAAACAATTCCGACCTAATTATATAAACAAAATTTAAACTGGGTCAACATCCTAATTCAAAATTAGTCTTACACACTAAGGAAAGTATTATGAACACATACTGCTTCACTTCAACCGATTTTTGGTTTTTGTATTAACTACTTTTATTACTAACACAAATTTACACCTATTGTACATTAAAAAAAAATTTGAGGCTAAACTTTACCTTTTCAAACACTATGAATCTAAATTCACCGGCTCTTAAAAAATCAATTGCACAGGAACTGCGCTGTTATCAATTTAAATGAAATTTGCTTTCTGACGCCGCATTTTAACTACTAACACAACTACTTCTACTATCAAAGACTGGCAAGCAATAGCAATTATGGCACCACGATTATCAGAACAACTTTGCCCGTGCCTCCCCATTGACGCTCTTGTCAATTTTTATTAATTTGTAAGTATTAGTCAAAATACACACATGACTGTTAACCGTCATAATAAATATACATGGCAGTGACTGGTATATTTAGTGATAAAGCGATCCAACAAATGTAAACTTTCAAATATCTTTACTAAAGTAATAAAAACATTAGTTAATCTAGTTCCAATATATAACTAGATGGAGCAATACCAAATAGCAACATGAGGCAGTTTCAGGTTTCCAGTCCGAATCTTCGTAAATGTTCCATCATCTCTAGCTTATAGAGATGCCGGCTAGCGTTCTGCAAGATGAGGTCGAGATCATCCATCTTATAGTAATACTCGACCACGAAAGGAGGCATCGGGGAATTGTTGGCGTACTTCTTCTGTATAATGATAATAGCGTGTTCAAGGCACAACGATGTATTGTTCTTAGTTAATCCACGCACCTATAAAATTGCAGGAACATATGAACAACTGACCGAATGGTAAGCCTCGAAATATTACTATTAGTACCTTACGCCTTTAGAGATGTATGAATGTGTGGGTTAGGCAATAAGTGTTAAGACTTGGGGCCAATTCGTACCACCGCCACATCACAGAACTAGGATGACCAAATCGGCAGGCCCTTTTTACGAAAATGGCGCGGACGGAGAAGTATGAAATTTGGCACACTTACAGTTTATAGAGAGAAGGAGTGCAGAATGCTAATATTAAAAAAAAAATAATGAATGAAAATACATTAAATTAACAACAAAAACGCAATACACTATACTGCACCCACACATACAAAGATAACGCACTATACAGATGTGTATCGACGGGTCCAATGTAAAAAGAGGTTATAGTAAGAACTTAGTCATTTTAGGCAAGTCTATCTTATCGATAAAATTGATCATGTGAGCTATGTAAAGTAAAATTTGAATTCGAACACTAGCGATACCATAACTAAAGACACCTCACATTAGCGAACCCGTACATATTGCAAACACAACGTTGCGTACGTCGAGAATACTGTGCTCAACTCCTTCACACAGAATAATCTAATGTCCAAAATTTGACAAAATTTTAATAGGAAATGTAAATAGGGTTGTTTCATAAGTTTCTTACCCGCGACAAAAAGAGCGGTCTGCGGCAATATTCGCACTCCTCATATTCACGCATGTTCCACGTGCCCGGCCGATGCTTTACAATCTGGAAGTATAACAATCAGCTGCAATATTATATTGTATTTGTGTTGAGTAATATAAAGCAGAAACATTAAATCTAATCTGAGGTTACGCTCACCGCTACTCGTAGTTTCGATATCATCCCAAATTCTATTAGAAAATTTATTTTGTGTACTAAGTTTTCTTGATTTGATGGAGGAATGAATATAAAAATATTTTGGATTTACAAATCTACGTGATTAGACTTTTTACAATTATTCTTAATATAAAATACTACTGACCATAATGGGTCTCTTCCCTGCCAGATCAGCAGCGTGCAGCTCGTCCTGGATGATGAAGCGTTGCTTGCGTTCAATGTTGAGCACCCAATTGAGCTTGGTGAGCGCCGTGTCCAGAACGGGCACTGGTGCGCTCAGGTTTGTTACGATCGCCAACAGAAGCGAGTCGATAGAGATCATCGTCGGCTCGCAATTTGCTTGCGCTTCCTGTTGATACCATGAAAATGTTAAAGATGGTAAACATTGGCTAGTTGATACAAAGGTTGATACAAAGGCACCTGCCTGCTGAGCCGAGGTTCGCGATTTCTACTCCTACTCCATTTAAATATTTTTGTGATGAACACAATTATTTGTTGTGGCTGGGTATAAAAAATGTATATAGGTATATATTAACACGTATATATGTAATTTACAGCCTTATGATTAATATAACACAGGCGCTCATCGAGTCTACTTTGGGATCAGATGATGTATGAAGATTTCTGGAAAAATTTCTTTATTTTTAAATTATTATTTTTTTATTTTAGGACACGAAATGGAAAAAACAAAAACACTCACGAGAAAACATTGTAGCCCGTTCTTCAACCAAGTCATGGAAGCAAAGTATACACTTTCAGAAACGGTGTATCCAGTTGATATGGAACAAGAGTAGGCCTTGGGAAATACAATGATGTATTCGCCGGGATTTTGCTCGACACGCGACAGGGACACGTTGTGCTGCAGAAGCAGGTTCGGAGGGATCATAGCGATGTCAGATGGCAACCAAATTGATTTATTTTGGCATGACGTTGGGCATAGATATTCGACGGCTTTTCGAAAGCTGTGGCTTTGTTCATCGGGAATACCATACCTAAAAACGTGTACTACATGTTAGTATCGTTGTCTGATATAGATTATAAAGTTTATTATTATATCATAATCCCAGGTAGCAGGTCACCCTCACGGGATAGACGAAGAGCACCAAAGTGCCAAATATCTATTCTCACAGGCCTGACGTTATTCTGGTAAATTTATTACTCTTTTTGTACATACACGCCGGTTTTGGAGACTAATAAATATGACAATATGACCAATGAAGCTGCTGGATTCGGAAAGCCCAGTAACGGAAGGAGTGGTGCCCATTAGAGGAGGCCTACGTCCAACAATGTACATCTAGAGGCTCTATGATGATGATGATGACAGATATACAATGCGAATGTTGATGGATGCAGGTACCAAGGGAAACAAAGGCTTACCTATGGTGACCAAATTAGTCAAGTACGACGGATGGGAGAAATTAAATTACAAAGTAAAGTCTGACGTACCAGATTTTTGGGGGGCCGCTATGCATATATTCCATCCAAGGTAGGCCATGGGGATCTCTGTGCCAGCAGCTAGTAGAGAATACCATTCCAAGGTGTAAAGTTGGTACTGTTACGCCCAACACGGGACCCAGAAAACGTAAAACATTGCCGCTGTTATCGGCTAGCATCTGAAACAAAGGAAGATGACAATAACGTTAAGCTTTAAAAGAGGTATTCGTTCTTCTATTTTAAATGTAATCAAATGTTCATTATTCTCAAACAACATGCGACTGTCAATCTAGGTATAATAAGGACGCTAATTTTATGATGTTAATCTTACCTTGAGATTCCACGGATGATCTCCATAGTCGTCAAGTTTATCTTTTGTAAAACCATATCCAATAGTGCCGGTGTCGATGCTGGCAGAGTTTACACACAGATGGTCAGCGCCAAGCATTATTAAACGCCAGTATTCTTCTTCCACTTCAGCTGGTGTGGGGTAGGTCGATGTTGAGAAAAACGTATCCAATGCTGTCGAAGCCACCTGTAAACAAGAAAACATCTTGAATATACCGGCAGAACTTGGATTTTCATAAAGTTCTCCAAGACATTTGAAGTCTACGAATTCGCACTTGACCAGCGTGGTAGACTATTGTCTAAATCTATCAGAATGGTCTGATAGAAGACCCGTGTCAAAAATCGGAAAAGGTTTACGATGGATACAAATTGATTTGAACAATTATTGAAAATATTACTTGCGAAAGAAAAAGTAAACATATTCACTGATATTACTAAAAAAATTATACGCAGACATTATATGTTACCTTTTTAAAAAGGTTCAAATTCATTCTCCGCCCGGGCGCGATACACTCTTCGGCGTCAGCGAGAGCCCTCGTAATGTATTCATCATCATCAGAGTCCTCCTCTTCCTCTTCTTCCTCCTCATCCTCCTCATCAGAACAATCAGAATCTATTAGCAGCTTCTTTTGTCTGTGTAATGGATCGAAAGCGCGCTCCATCATTTTGCGATATTTTTTGCTCCAGACTCTTTCTACACCCGACATTATTTGGCACCTCTCCTCTGGAAAAATAGTAATCAAATGCCCATTGACAAATGGTAAACATACTCTCGATGAATCAAAAACTATTCTGCCACGTTGTGATCAAATTGGATAATAAACAATTTTTCCTAAATATTAAACAAGTTCTCACAAAACTGTAAAATAGGGGTACTATAACTTTCGTTATCTTTATCTTTAAGGCATATGTTTAATTTGTATTTTGACACCGTCATACTCACCGATCGATAGCGTGTCATAAGGAAGCAGATACTTGACATACAATTGGTCTAATTTTTTCTCTGGATTGGCTCCCTTTGTGAATCGCATCTCTTCAGCTACGCGACTCCATCGCTTCCGTTCTATCACTTTCTTCAAGCCGCCGTGCCGTTGCACGAGTCGGTACAGTTTGGGCAGGTTCACCTCCATACCTTCATACTGAATTTACAACATTTTTTAAAACGTAAAACCGATATAACAAACGCTTTAGTTACGTAATAATTGCATGTAGGCGTAGACAATTTACAGCTGCATAATCAAAAAGTAAATATTGTACAGCAAGCATCTGTTATTAACGTAACTTGAAAAATCTAGATAAATCAATTTCGTCTTTTAAAAATTATTTGTTCTATCGGTTGTTTGTTATTTTTGTTTCGATATTTTTAAAATTAGTATGAAATATCACAGGCATTATATAATAGATCACAAAATTGATACACTGGCATAGTTAAATAGTAGACAACAAAATGTCTCTGGAAAATACGTAACAATAGCATTCCGAGGAGTAGTCATATACTTACCCATCTTGTACATGAGACTTACCAAAGGGGCCCGTTTGAAAACCACACTCTGCGAAGCCAAATATGCCTTAATAGTAGACATTTCCTTTGATCCGGGACCCCATCTGCAGAACAGCCGCGCAATGTATTGATCCGTTGCATTGAACACCATCTCATCGTACATGTCGTAGGAAGGTTTAAAGTCTGCGGGTGGCACTACTTTACAGATCCCAAATTTACTAGCAGTTGGCATTATTGAATCAAAATATGCCACAGGATCCTAAAACCATGTTTTAACAATAAGTAATAAGACACACAATGACTTTAAAAATATATATAATTATTATTAAAAAGAAACTTATTTTCTGTAGTACGAGTTTATTGTACAATTATTATATTGACTTATAATTTCGTAATTGTTATAATATATTGAG
This sequence comes from Parelbella ahira ahira, assembly GCA_018244795.1. Taxonomy (NCBI): domain Eukaryota; kingdom Metazoa; phylum Arthropoda; class Insecta; order Lepidoptera; family Hesperiidae; genus Parelbella; species Parelbella ahira. The sequence continues at coordinate 21,849 of DWME01001597.1, forward strand.
AATTTATTTAGTCTATATGTGTGTATGTTCCGTTATTAAAACAAAATCACTGAAAGGATTATGTTAAAATTCAGTAATTTCATTACAGATTCTGTGAAGATTTAACTCGGTGAAAGGACAGAGACACAGAGTACCTACATTTTTAAGTGGTGTCCTAAAAGTGTGGCAAATCAAACGATTTATCCAAGTGGTGTTTGACATTTCATTAATCGTTCGCATAACCGAAAAGTGATCAGTAGTTTTCACGAGGTGAGGAACCGTATTGTGGCGCAAATGGGATGAGATATATGTCCAACAGTAACAATAGAAATTTTATAACAGTATATAGAGATACGAACCGAAAATTCAGCAGCACTAGGAGTAAAAACCGGTGCAAGAAAAAAAGATTTTCCTGCTTCTTGAGTCATATCAGGAGTAGTATTAGATCTTGTTTTATTGCTGCTATCCGTTGTCGAATCACAAAATAGAGTCTCAGGATTTATTGTTCTTGGTATAGAAGATTGAGTAGCATTATTGATATCGGTAGTCGTGGTATTTGAAGTTTTGATACTTGTCCTATTGGCCTTGCTTTCGTTGTCCGCGGGATCCGTAGACACAGTCGACTTTGAAGTAGACGGTTGGTTTTGTGTGGTACCAGCAAGCAATTTTTCATTCATTTCCTGATTTCTTCTTTTATCGGCGCTTTTAATCGGCTCCACATGTTCTGTTTGCTTATCTGATGCAACGGAAGAATTTTCATTTTGTGTATTAATATTTTTTCCCCTTTCCGAGTTTACTTGACGATTTGTCGTGTCACTTGTATTATTTGCTGACTTTTGATCCAAATTCGGATTTTTATTCACAATTGAATTTGGTACCACTTGATTGTATTGGTCCACAATCTTGAAATTTTTTTGCAAATATTCCAATATAACTTTGGGATATTTATTACAACTAGCATTCGAGTTTTCCGCAGTCTTTGGTATCAAGGAACAGTAAAGTAGTGGTTTAGACTTGCCGGTTCTTCTACGAGTACATAATTTTAGACGTAGCAGATGTTCATTAGGTTTGGGTAATATATCCAGGTCCAACGAGAACAGTTCTTTCCATAAATCGTATGGAGTATTAGAACATATGGTATCTGCTTTAGCGCGACAAGCTGAACAGTCTTCTAATAAATTTTCAATAGATATTATGAAAGCTTTGTAATCTTCAATCTTTTTAGTATTTTTATATTTAAGGCACGAATTGCAAAGCATATGAAATTCCATTTCTGGTTCCTCGATAAGTTCGAGAATTTTCGCCTTACGTTTTTTTAATGGCGGACGGGTTATCGGCTCAGGTGCAGAGGGTGTAGCAACTCTCCTCTTTTTTTGTAAAGGACTTTCATCATCCGAGTTATCATCAGCGAGATCTACTATTATGTAACTGCCTTTATCAAATTCATTTATTATAGATTTGTCAAGGTCAGCTTTTAATTTTCTGCGACTTGTGCGTTGTTTTAGATTGGAGGGATTTTTTATATTAACATCTTGATTCACTGATTTGTCTTGATATTCACTTATGTCTTTTTCCATCTTAATCTCCGTAGTGATATTATTTTGGGACTCCGATATAATTGCGACATTTCCAGGTGTAAGTTGTATTTGAGAGATACCATCTAGATAAATTTTAAAAACTTTCTCATTACTTGTTTATAACAAAAGCTTATCTATCCTTTTATAATGTTAGAGATTAGTATTAAAATACATATGAGATGGAATGAGACAAACGTTCCGATTTAGCATGTATTTACAAATGGTTAACTGTAACAAACTTACTGTAACCTACTACTAATAAAACTTCACTGTTAAACACACTAGTTTAAAAATGTTAGTTCAATATTTCATATTATAATGTAACATGTATAATGTAAAGCATTTTACTCCCATCAAGGCTTTTGAGAAATTTCCGAAACATCATCACTTGATGAGAATATTATGTAGTATGACATTGACGGGATGTTTTATAAACATTGAAAAATAATGATACAGTGATTTTCTTAATAAATTAGAAGCAAAACAAAAGAAAGAAATTAAACATACAAACCAATAAAATTTACATACAGAGAGAAGAGTTAGTATAATCAAAAAGTGAGCCATACCATTATTTCCGGCCTGTCCAAATGACTCACAAGTGTCTGATGTGAAATTATTATCAAACTCAAGTTTTGTCAACATATTGTTTTGTGTTTCA
>DWME01001598.1:0-24050 GCA_018244795.1 Parelbella ahira ahira
TCGTGGTATTAAGCGTGTTCAGCATTTTCCATGTGAGGCGCGCGCTCATATTTCAGTAGGTAGCGCGCCGCTACAGTCTTAATTTAAGTGAAAATAATAAAACTATCTTTATCTTAAAAATAAATGTTTATCTGTATGTCCTTTTTTAGAATCGTAAACTATGCATTTGATCATGTGATGATGTTTAGCAAAGCTGTTGTTCATGAGCCCACGAAGGTTTCTGAGTTGGTACAACCAATTTCCGACAGATGGCGCCACTGTCATTCCAATGAATTTCATATATTGCCGTGACAGTTCAAGCTGATTTAAATTGAAACGAAAACAGCGAACAAATGATGACGTTTCGAGTTGTGGGTGACAAAAAAGATTTATGTAAATTGTGAAATGCATGTCAAAATGAATTGAATACTTGTGTAATATCTGTCCTTCAACTTTATATTAGTTTGTGGCGTAGCAACGCGCGTAGGGTACAGCTAGTAATAAAATTATTATTTAACATAAAGAACATTAACTTTCTATATCACAAATGTTATATCGACACACGGAAAAAATAACACGTTTTTAACTTTTTTTAATGTCTGAAAATTATGTATCTATCGATTTTATAAAGACTGATCGAGGTCAGGCACCAATAAATTTGCAACTAATTATTACGTCGTTGAGAGTATGACAAACACAGCCGGGATAATGAATTGGTTAAAATTCATGATTGCGGTAAACAGACTCTTCGGAAGGATGATGAGCATTTTATTTAAAAGTACTCTCATCAGCTATATACTAACAATTTAAATATTTTTTACGGTACACCATAACATAATATGTAATCACGCCTGTATTTCTGAACAGTGCTAGACAAAGAAGTGTAGTACTCCCACTTTTCACCAGTGTAGTTACGTCTTAAGTAATCGGGGTTGAGACAATACACTACATGTAGAGTACAATACAATACATACAAGTACACCATACTGTACATAATCATAATAAAAAATTGCCTAAAACGATGAAGATTATAGAATAAATGAAAAGCGTCTTAGCAAACGTAGTGTGGGACGCTCTCGAGCTGGGTGGAGTGACGATATATGCAAAATGCCAAGCTCAGTGGCGTGATATTGGAGAGTTCTATGTCTAGTAATGGACGGCAGTACGCTGAAGATAATGGTGATGGCGATATAAAATAGCCTAAACTGTACTACGGAAATTAACTATTGTTTTTTTTACCATCTTCATATTAAACTCATTTAATTTTTTGAATAATATCACAAGATACAAGCATCCAATTACGAAAGTCTGCAGTGAAAGTCAATAGGTACGAAAAATACGACAATAGGAAATAACTATGTACCTACATTGTTCGGTTCAAATACACACAAGTTAAAAAAATCTGTAACAATGATTGGTACTAAAGTATTTTTATTATATTTTGTTTTTCTGCAATTGTTGAACCTGTAAATAATTTGGTAGGAATCTGATGAAAATCGATAACAAGTATTGTATATAAAAATACACATTGTTTCGTAATTAAGCTTTAAAACGATTGCAACTATGACAGATATAAACGTATTTTTATTGTATTGCGATTTCTTGGTTACCGTTACCTGTACGTTGAAATAATTTGGTAAAAATTTAACAAACACTTGTAATATGATGTTTTAAATAAATGAATTTGAAAGTTATCGTAGTTATTTCTGATATAATTAAACTGTATTATTAAGTGTAGGTGCTTTGATTAGTTCTACTATTTTCTATGCAAATACAGGAAATTAAGCGGGAAATAATGATGTTGCTAGACATAGCGTAGCGAGTAGTTGAGTGACGCGTGCTGTTCCACCTGTTAATAGAGTTCTATTATATAGTTATAGAGTACTTAAGAACACTTTTAAATGTCATGTGATGTAGTCGGTGTTGAAATTTATTGTAATCAAGGTAAAAAATGTATAAAGGAATAATATAAGATGTCGGATGGTGGAAGAAGGAATTACGAATCCAACGGTGACGTATCCAACTGCCAAGAGAGACCAAAATCCGCTTATATGAATTAGGTTACTCGTTGGTGAAGGAGTCAGTAGCATCCGAAAGCGGCGTGTATCTATACATGAAGAAAGTGGTGAGCTTAGACGTCGCTCGTCGGGTCTGAAAGAGGGTGTGTACATCCTTTACCTTTAAAATAACCTTAATGCAAATTTTATTGTATACAGTTTATAATAAGTGTATTGTAAAACATAAGACATGTATGGACACCAAATATGTATGTATAATAATTAATAGATGAGTAAGAAGCTGAAAGTTTCCTGACCGGGATATCAAACAATAGTGTCGTTAATACAGCCTGTAGAAAGGAGTGTAGCACCATATCAAACCCTTTGGCATCGGTATTGTATTGTGTCAGCGAAGAAGATGAGATGGAAGCCAATCGACATTGTGCCCCTGTCAGTGACACTTAGATTTATCTATGCTTATCAATATATAGGACGCAAAGAATTTATTGGAAAAATAACGCCATCTATAATGGTCGACCAGCATTAATATATGTCTCTTTACTAAATAAACCTAAGTAGCTATAATTAAACATTACACTAGACGATTGTCCCACATTTTACTGTCAAACGTGTAATTTTGTCCTACTTTTTGGAGTATTTGTAGTAAAAAACGGTAAATAAATTTCTATTATTCTAAAGAGAAAATGGTAGAAATGTAAAAAAAATCATGTGGATGTATTGTCCTTAAGGCTGGTTCAAAAATAAAGTTACAATACACACACTGTTTTCCCGTACGTACAATACGCATAAACAAATTAAATGAAGGCCTTGTAACGTGACTGTATAAGCTTAAACGTACACAGATCCCTTTTTGTCTGTATAGGAAGACAATGAAATGTTATGCGAAAACAGATATGTTGAATTGCTTAATTTTATTACTCTCTAATGAATTTATCATTTTTGTTAAATATATTCCTTTTTGATACTGCGTCTTTTTGAATTAGTTACTATTAAATATGTACAACAATGTGGACATGAATAAATGGGCTCTTTGATGTGGGTAGGGGCACAGTATTCTTAGTCAACAAATGGCAGCTCGGTCGCCCAGGTGGCAATAATATCGCCTAGATGTGAGCACAATCGTCTTTCACATTACGTCGCTGATATTACTTTTAAGGATTTCTCTAATAATGACTTTATTTTCGATACTGGTTTCCGCATGAAATCTCTCCAGCCTTCCATGTTGCTTTCATACTCGTGTCAAGGTGATAATTGAAACTTTACGTTTAAGTTTTCATGAAAAATAAGTTGAATTCTTTTGCTCTGCAAACATTATTGATTTTTTATTATCAAGCGATACGAGTTTGTATAGGTATATGTATATATGTATTATATATGTAGAATGAACGTTTTAATATAAACACACAGCACCGAAGTAGGTAGGATCGTAAACGTGGCATACGGGGTTAAAAGCTATTTTATTGCCATTTAGGAACCAACTGAAGTTCTTTAACGCTAGTAAAAAGGACTACCTATTAACACTTAAATTTATACCTTCTGCATGTCTACCTATAAAAAGATAAATCTAATATTCTTTTTTTATATTACGTCTAATTGCATATCATTGCATTAACATATAATATTGCATTGTATTAAATGTCATTGACTGCTTGGTTGGTCGAGTGGTTGCAAGTGCGGTTTTTGAACGAGAAGGCGTCGGTTCAATTTTCGGATTGGATGTTATTGTATTCTTCTATCTTGAAATTTCTTGTAATGGCTCGGAGTCAGGATTGGTGTTCGGTATATGGCAATAGACTCACCACCCATTCCATAGTGCAATGTAAACGTAAGTAGTGAAACGTGTGAGATTATTACACTCCCGCGGCCTAAACACCGGTGATTGTAGGCGTGATATTACGTATTACATGTGAAAGTACGTAAAAATTTACTACGACTACATATTATAATACACACAGACACCTACATACATACGTCTATAAGTATGTTCCTATAGCCTAGCTTACATACTGAAATGCATTCTTTAAGGATTGTTTTTTATGTACCTTTTATAGTTAATTTAATAGTTATGAAGTGCAGATTTAATGCCTAATAATGCTATATTCTTTACCAGACAACCCAAATCGCGGTAAGAATATATGGCACGCACAACAAAGTCAGTGGCAATATTTAAAAGTTTCCATGAAATGAAGTACATTTTTTAAAAACAAACAAATCAAGTACGAGAACATAAATTGAAAATAATGTTTAAATATAAAAGCGCACCGGTGCGCGGCGCGGCGGTGTACTGCATACGATTTGTCACGTTAAGTAACATGAGGTGCGAATTCTTACTGAATGGTTTCACTTCGTGAGATGTATTCACAAGTCATTCGGTGTTCTAGTTGGTAAAAACGATATGATTGATGTCATTTAAAGTATGGTTCGTATCACAGATGGATTCATATTTTTTGTCAATATTTTAGGTATTAACAGCGAAAACCAACTCACATACGCGTGGAAGAACGATGCTTCTGATTGTTACCTAGAGTAATAATGTGGTGACACTTACTTTGCTGGTTTTAAGGGTAATGTAGATAGAGACACAACAAAACCCGGGAAATTCCTTTTAGTACTTAATAGCGGAAATAGTGGAAAGATTTACGAAAGACCAAAGTACTTTAAGACTTGAGATCGGGTGCTTATTAGATTGTGGCGATTTCTAAACACGACTAAGCTCGCTTGTCCGTTTGTAGACGAATCAAATGTACGAATCAAATAAAATAAAATCAAAATCAAATCAATGACGGATCATGTAATATCATATCTATTTCTCATAAGGTTAGACAGAGATTAAACGTTTGTACTGTCTACAGTCGTAACATGCTTTAATTTATTTTAGTCGTCTGATATTTCTGTAACATATCTGCATACTTAACATATATCGTACATTTTAAAAGGGCCTTTTATATTGTACTATCTAGTCTCCGTAGAGGGATTTAAAACCAGGATTTAGGTCGACGACCAAACTACACTAAACGCGTCGCGCTCTCTCCGAAATGCTGCGGTCGGGGTATTGTGGAAGAAATTGGTTTCTGTTGTATCGCCAGTATGTTTAGGGTTTTTATTTTACGACCCTATTTTATATTTTATCCCTAGCATCATTACATAACCTTAGCTCGTATTCAATTTAATAAGGAAAATGTTTTTGTATGATGATGATGATGTTTGTTGGCATCATAATCGGTTCCAGTTTACTTCTGGTACTCTTTCTATTCTTGGCTCGTAGTTGCGTAGAATCATTTAATATCACCTGAAAATTAATTAAGAATATGTCGTGAGCCAGCAGATACCGTTTGTTATACTCAACCTGAGAGCAAAGTGGAGTTGAGTGGTAAAGACAGCTGTGGTAGAGACAGCTGTGGTGATATAGCGTTGATCCCACCATCGAACACCGACCGAGGGCATTAAGTGTACACCCCATTGACCACAATTCAAGATAACGTGACCATTATTTAGCTGTTTAATATGATGTACAGATATAAATGTTGACCGATTCATTTCCTCATTTCGGTAAAGCGATTAAGGTCCATGTCGCCCAATCGGTGAGTAGCGAGACGCAGGCGAAAAATGAAAAAGTCACCTGGTGATCTGACAAGTATCTATTATTAAGGAATAATGTTTAATAAAACATGTGATATGAATTATTTTGGCATTTAATAAGTTAAAAAATGGAAAATACAACAAGACAAAAATGCACGAACTTGATATACATATTTTGTCTAGTAAGGAATAAAATGTGAAAATATTGGTCTAGCAAAGTATAAAACTGTGACAATATTTGTCTAGCAATGAAGACGAAGAGTAATTCGCTAGAGTGCGGTTGTTTGAGGCAACACACTACTGTTAGGCTTTCTAATTAAGTATTATCTTGTAACAAATTCTGTTGTCGCAAGAAAAAGAGGTCTTAATAAGAAAGAAAAAAAAAGTTAAAAAGACCAAGCCGAGTTCCTTGCCGGCTGTTTGTCATTTAGATAGCGTTGCTACCCGGTAGTAGGTTGAGAAAAATATTTACCTAATTCAACCATTCGTAAGTGACCCGCAGATCTATACAGCACAAATTTTTCGTCCTTCTATAAAATGGTCTGATGATCAAACAGCTGCATGCAGCTGGATTTAAAAGATTCAGGAACACGTGGAGTGATCTATTAGGGGAGATTTAAGTCCAGTAGCTAACTTACAAATGCTTGTGGATTGATATATGCTTTTTAAATTTATTCCATATCGCCTATATTTCTCGCTAGGGCTGCTTCAATTTATTGGAAAGGGTCGCACTAATATCGGCTTATATATCTGTAGCTTATTATTGCGCCCCGCGGGACGTAATTATTGATGATATATTATGAATTATTTACACGTGCCTTGTATTAATCAAAAGTGACATATATTTTGGGCTGTTGTAAAAATAGAATTTGGACTTTGTTTCTAGCACACAGTTTGTTAATTTGAGTGTGTTATACTTCCGAATGAACTAGGTTCTAAACAATATTTATCATAATATTCTTATTTAATGGATAATATTTACGAGTATTACAAATTGGTGACTTTTTTGACGCATAAAAAACACAATTTAAAACATTAGATATTTAATTATCTATACCTACTCGTATTGATCCTAAAATTGATCCACGAATTCAATAACAAATCGTAAAATAATATTTTCGAATTCTCTACACGAAATAATGGTATTAACTTTAAAGAAGTTCCACTATCATCATTTTTCGATCGATTATCTCATGTAATATTGTTTACGAATTTTTATGGCTGTGGGCGAACGATCAAGATAAACTGACATGATAGGCTGCCGGTGTTATAGTGTGAGGATTCATGTACATTATACGTATATATGAGTTATTTCAGTAGTAATAAATTCCTGGAATAAACAAGATAATGATATCTAGTAGATTAGTATAGCGTTGCTATCAGATTAAATATTACAAGTTATTGACGTCTCTTGTGGATTTATAAATTATTATTGTTACGTTACTGTTTCAGAAAACCCATTGTCGTAATGTTATTACTTGTTTAAAACGTACCTACCTATGAGTTATGGCAATTTTTTTTGTTAAATGGGACTGAATTTAAAATAGTATTTCGATCAGTCTTTAAGTATAATTAGGTGCTATCAACATATACGATACTTATCTAGGCATCACACTTTCCAGTGCTTGGATACAATGAAATGCTTTTCCATCGAGCGAGTCTGGATAGTTTGTTGTTTTTTGAAGTTTGAAATAATTTTAGGGCAGCACAAGATGCTGCCTTGATTAAAATCTTGGGAGACAATAACACGGCAAGCACTGGCTGACTCACGAACACGGCACTGTCGTATTAAAAATTTTCTCAGTATTATTTTCATAAGTTTTTGTTTATTAGACGTATTACATAAATCCTATTTCTTAAATTTGACAAATGTAATCTGTCTGAATAACCAAAAATTTGTAATTAATAACATTAAATGACAATTACTCAAATAACATTTTCTACTAGTCTTTGAAATTATTGTTACATAACATTTTCATAAATATTCATGTAATATTATCGTGATAATAACGGTACACAGTCAGGAATATCCAATGAATGGTTTTGTTCCTTCTTCTTCCTTTTGTCCTTATACCCTTACGGTTCTCGGGGGAATAATAGATTCAACCATAAAACGAAATGCAAGTGAAGAGATCTTGAAACAATATAGAAGTATATATGTACATATGTACGTACATGTAAATTGTTATACCTTTTAATGTAAGTTGCAATATTTTTAACTAACACAAAAAATTTATTTATTTATACACCACCATTTTATTTACCAATTTATTCACCTAAGGCAAATAGAGGACAGGACGCGATGGCGCTTTATAGACTAGACCAGCAGTAGATACAAATAGGCTAATGATGAAAATTTAACCCATAAACAACAATATACTCAATAACAACGTTACCGAAGATCGCTTGTGGCGTACTAACAAGTGGTTTGCGTTATATAATGTGTTGCGCGATAACAGTCAATTGGTTTTCGATAATGTTGGCAGTAAATCTCCCGGGGAGTTCGGTCAGCCGTTGGCTAAATGTATCTGTTTACTCAGTGAACCACCGCCGAGGCGGAGTGTAAAATTCTTAGTGTCGCGTTACGTCATCCATTAACGTGAAGATTAAGTAACGTGTCAATCAGTAGTTGCTGTAGTCAAATATTTACAATTTAAATTCTGTCACGTCTCTAATCCATTAGTTTCGTTCTCGATTCTAGCGTAAATTTCTAATAATGTAGGTTAGTGCTACCATATGCATACTATGTTTATAATTTCATTATATAGTAAATTGTAAATATAGCCGTCTTATTTATCAAATACTAAGTATAAAAAGAATTAAATATTATCTGTCTGTGAGGATAGAGATATTTGGCCTTTGGTAACCTATGCCTATCCCTTAAGGGACTAAAATGTTGCCTCTCGCTTCAAATTTTATTAGAAACTTCAGTATTTATAATTTTATGATAAGTTCAAAAAATGTGAGGTATAAATGCTTGTAACCAGCTAACCACGAATAATCGGTTATAACCACAAGCGTATGACAAAAACAATATTATTAAACTGCATGTGATAAAATATAATGTCTTAGAATTTGTACAGTTAATATGAAAATGGCGTAAATCACGCCCTAGGAGAGCCTCCCACTGAGTTAATATCGCTCTTTAAGATTACTGATATATGTACATATTATAAATAGAATGCTTTAAATATATTTTGGAAAACAGTGTTTATTAAGGTTAACAAATATAGTAAGTAATTAACGTTTATATGAAGCTCTATTTTTTGTTAAATGTGGGTATTTACCTATATAAAATTATGTTTTTGTTCAAGGTGTAGAAAATGCATATGACTTATGATATACTCCAGTCTATTTTAGTTGAATCTTAAAAAAAAAAACAACAACATATAGTGACATTTTCCTTTTATTATTATTATAATATCTTCACGTCCGCGCCAGTTCCGTTATGGGCAGATAGAGAGCCCCGAGCAGCAAAATTCTCTATCTTTACCGTCTATACGTGTTTGTTGCACATACATTAGTCACTGCATACTCGCACGCGTTTTTCGGAGCCTTACTTCCCCATCAGCCAACACCGTTTTATAATTTCTTGTGTTTCTATTATATCGTAAGTGAAACCTCGGGAACAATTTGTACGCTCAATGAAATTTACAGAGGTCTCAGTGAATGAATCGTTTCGCAGGCACCAAGTGTATTTGTTCAGTCTTAACAATCGGCGGCTGTGGTCTTCGGAATTTGAGGGATTAGTTTCGTTAGTGTTGACAAAGGCTGATTGGATCAACCAGATGGTAATGGCACAAACGCTGAATAACATCTGTGCGCAGAAGTTGCGGTGTGGGCATAAGAAATACCTTGAATATTTGCACTTTGATTCTTAATAGATGGCGAATTGGAGAACTATTGGAGAAGTCTGTAGCCAGCGGTGGACTAGACTAGACTCATGATGTTGTCATCATTAATCCTTCTATAGTTTCGGTGCTAGACCCGGGTCTCTTTTTATAAAATAAACCAGGTTAAAGCCATGGTTAGCCACGCTGCTTAAGTGCGAACTGACAGATTTATGCATATCTCAATAAAAATATAATATTTTCAGCTTCTTTTATTTTTAGATATGGAGGAAAAATAATTGAGAAATTGCAATATCATCATAATATGGAGGCGAGTGAGTGCCACTGCACTCAATTAAGGTCGTCACAGACGGAGTTATAATATACATATTATGTATTTTATAGTAAGGCATATTATTTATATGACTGCCTCGTTGGTTGAGTGGTTGCAAGCGTGACTGCCGATCGACTAGCGATAGGCTAAACCACCTATTCCAAGGGACTTAAACATAACTGGTGAAACGTGGAAGTGTACTGTACTCCTCTGCCTACCCCTTCGGGGATTACAGGCGTGATGTTACTTTATAATACTAATAAATGTCTGACATTGACAGTGGGAACGTCAATAATACACGTTTTATTTAATTAAAATTCAGGTGTGTGTAATACAAATGACAAAAATTTTAGCTTCTGCGCTCCATCATGCAAAATTTATCTATATTAGGTTATACATTCATTCGTGCGCGCAATTTCGTAAAACGGGTAGAGTGCCACGATTTCTTTACATATAATAATTTGTATAAACATTATAATTCTGTCTGTGACGACCTTAATGCTGTAAATAATATTCTACTGGACATATATAATTGGAACCAATTTGTCAGTATACGTTTCCTAACGAAGTTACTTGTTATAAATTGCCGGTATAATCTCGTATTCATTCCTACCAGTGGCAGCGCTATGCTCGACCTAATTTTCTAAGTGCATAGACAGTATTGTATATTTTTGATTAAAAATTGAAACGGACTACGGACCGATAGGCATCAATTTTATTTTTGTTATGCTTATACAATAAATTAGTAAATATATGAATAAATTTTATGTATATTCGTTTGTGTATAAATATTTTCATGTTTTATTATCATTTTATTCATGTCTCTTTTATATTATTATACATTCCTTTAGTATTTATACCTTAATGAATGCGCCAAAACAAAACTGGAGTTGGACAATTATTCTAACAACATGGTCAATTTTATGTCTAAACCTCAAAAATTTTTTTTTTTTGTTATTTGTAAAACTAGTAATCGAATATGATAAAACCATACATGGCTTTATCATATTAGATTACAGTATTACAATATTTACCACTATATTTATACATAGTTCATGAAAAAGAACCTCGAATAGGTCAGAAACTGGCCGGATTACTCCGATAAAACACGTAAGTTACGCCTAAGTTTAATCTTGTAGGTACTGATTGGTTTTAGTAACTAGGATACTGCATAAAAATAAAGAAGTTATTCTTTAGGTACGTTTACTTGCAACAATGTGGCTTGTAAATTGCCCTTGCCCTGTATGAACGGATAGGAAACACGATTTCTGACCCGTTTTGTTGCCAGTGCGGAGTGCGCACTCATTGTATCATTCAGCGCTGCTTTTGTCAGCGCAGGTCACACGTGCGCCAATTGTTCAGTACGCGGGCCGCGTGTATAATTCGCAGAAATTAGCTAGGCACCTTGTTATGATGACGTAATAGCACCGTACTAACTGCATATAAAGAGATTGTTCAACTTTAACATATGTGTGTTTGGTTTTATTTTATTATAAAAAAATATTAACTTCCTCGTTAGCCTAATGCTTGCAAGTGCGACTGGAGGTCCTCGGATCAAACTCCGAATCAGACAGTGTTATTGGATTTTTCTAACTTGAAATTCCCAGTAGAAGCACGAATCCTATTACATGGAACGGATATCATAAGTAAAGAAAAGTGAGAGCACTAGACTCCTCTGCCTACCCCTTCGCGGTAACATGGTCATATTTTTTTAGAATCAAAGCTTAACACATGCATTTGTTACGATCGCTAAGTTTTCGTCTGCGCTAACATGACGCATCGACTGGGAGAACTGTAGGATTTAATAGGCGGAGTCAGATAGCGGGAAGGGAAACGTATTCCTTGCAACTGCCATGTTGATTTCAGCGTGTTGTGCTGCGATAGTCACGTTTGGAATTAAAATGGTACGATCACATCATGGCATCGGATTTCAGTTATGTTAGTGGGTCCACCTGTAACAAGCCACATCGTTTGTGGCATGCCATAATGTTCGTTTCTAGGATTTTCTAATTTTGTCTTATAGTAGGTATATTGACATCATCATAATTGTTAGAAAGTAAATGATTTAATTAATTTCTCAGTGAACGGTGGTCAAAGCTTTAAATTTAGTGACTGACAAAATCTTATACATAGAAATGTATATGTATATTTATTGTCAACCCTATTTTCTATAGGGCTTGGCAGAGAATGAAGATTTGCGTCTGCTAGGGTGCTGGTTGTTTTAATTTTTACTTCTATATTTTTGTTATTGATCATACATGCTCGTCAGATCTTGTGACATGGCATCGTTTGATATTTTCATGTAAAAAATTGAGTTATACATACATACATATACATATGTTATTATTCATGATTTCAATGTAGGTTATATTTAATTTATTGTCCAAGAAGAGCCGTTGCGTTGGACGATACTAGTTTTGGTTACCGCCAAAATAGGTTTATATGTTACTATGGTTATTTTGCTCGCTCCTCGCTTTGTTTTTAGCTCACGTACAGGATAATTTTCAATGGATCCATCGAGTCTTCTAGTAAGTCATTTTTGTGTGGTAGACCGCAGTCAGAAGCATATTAAGGCATATAGTACAAACGCTTATTGTTGTATGAGCGATGACATATCTGTTTCTGGTACGCTCGAATAGCGTTTCAATTATGTTACACTTGGGGCAGATTTTTATGGAACTTTTGGAAATTAAATTGCTAAAATACCTCCTTAAGTACAAAGGACAGAAAAGTGCGGGTATTTTTATGATTAAAGTTTTAACATACTTATCAATATTGGATTGCCTACCTCTATCTTCTAAATCGATGTTCGCTATATAATTTAGCACTACAGAAATCATTTGCTTTTAAAAATGAATGTGGCTCAGAAATTATAATTAAATAATGGTAAATTGAAAATACTTATAAAGGCTAAAGTTGAATATAAGCACACATTAGTTTTCGCATTTGTAGTACCTACATTATCTCATGATGTTTAACGTACCGTCACGCCTGTATTCCCCGAAGGGGTAGGCAGAAGAGTGAAGTACACTTTCACGTTTCATTTGTTACGTTTACGTGCCATGGAATAAGTGTTAAGCCTATTGCCACACACTGGGCACGGATCCAAACTCGGGAGTCACTACTAGAAATTCTAAATTAGAAAAATCCAATAGTACCTGACCCGGGATTTGAATCCAGGACCTCCCGATTGGCAGTCGCGCTTGCAACAACTGGACTAACGAGGCAGTCAATTATACAAATAAAATTAATATATTATGTATATCAAACTTTAAATGTTATTAAGAAAGTAGGTACCGATTACGAATCATCAATATCAAACGAGCCTCAAATTAGCAGAAACAGGAACGGGTGAGGTGGAGCCGAGAGCCTGTTCTATTGATTCCCCGCGATAACACAATTGTCTACGAGATTGCAGGTTAGGAGCACATACGTAGCAATATCTACGCATGTACGTATATAGGCTTTCAAATGGAAATACATTTCACAAAGTTTTACCTTTGGCAGTCTTGAAAGCAGGGCTTGTAACCTTTTCATAGTCATGGATCTGTTTAAATCTAAGAAATCTGACGGTCGTTTTAAAAATTTCAATTTGTTTAGGACCATCTAATAATAGTATTTTAAATGATGTCATATTTTTAGATTAGGCAACGTGGATGCATAAATACCTATACCATAAGATTTGAAGTCGTGTCGTGTGCAGGATTCGCGCCGCAAATATTCTTGATATGCTTGTATTCTTTGGAATTTAAAACCTAGATAAGTCAGGCGCTTTTTTATATGTGTAGAATTTCATTCCTAATATGGGGTCGGAGTATTTATGCCGCGAGCACTTTAGGATCCATGCCGCAGGTTTTCCCGCGTAAACAAAAAAAGGTAGGTACTAATAAAAATGTAGTAAGTACATTTGTTATTTACCTGCACGTAATGTTTCAGGGATCATATGAATAAAAATTCCACTGGGATTCTTTACTTGCGTGAAAACAGCCGGCAAGTGTCTGTCAACCCTATATTTATTATTTATTCGTTCCTTCATATGAAGGTACATTACACGATTAATTCTATATTCAAGGAGTTGTGTATTTTACTGTCATTTTCACTTCGGTACGAGTAATATTTTAACAACATTTCGTGAAATACAGCAATTTGTGAATTTTGATGTTTTACTTAAGACAACCTATGTGCCTTCGAAAGTATTTTGCAAGATTAATTTTATTTTCAAATAGCTATCTACTGTTATTTTGGTTTCAATAAAGGCATTACTTTATTAATATTTCATGTTTCATTGGGGTTTTGTAGTGTGATAATTTACTTAACAAAATCAATTATATTGAACGGTTCACGTTAATATGTTGTCTTGAAGGAAATATAGTACCTACTTACTCGTAATATTGTTTTGAGTTTCCTCGGACTCTGCAGTCAGAGTTCCGCACCACTATCAACGCTCTATCAAATTAGAGTTAATAGTAGAGTAGCGTGGAGAGGAGTAAATTACAGTACCCATAGAGTTGCATAATTGCAATTATTCAAATAAAGCTTAATTTGGTGGCGTTTTGCCTGGTTAGAACCAAGACAACATCTTGTCATTAAGGAAAGTACTTAGGTATAGCTAATATTAAGATGCAATATTATACAAGTGTAATAAGTAAAAAGATAAGTCTAACTTCAAATAAATTTAAACTATTCATTAATATAATATAGCCAATTGATTTATGTCGATAGTTTTATGTGAAGAAAATAGCAAAGTGGCCAAACACGGACACCTGCAACCAACGTCGAATAAAAAAAGAATTAAGTATTATCGTTAGGTAATCCAGTTAGGATCATATGCAGATAAGACTATTATTTAGGATTAATTGGTAGTACGAATGCACTAGTTGGGCTATTAGGGCTATTAATACATGAGTACGAGTGTAGTCAGTAATAGCTTGTATCGATCCCAGTCAAGCTGGCCGCAGACGTGTAGCTACTTCCGAGAACTGACACGGTAGTCTCAAGTACACACGTGCTATTGGCAACCACATAGTTGTACGGCAAACATAAATTGTTTTCTAATGTTTTAGTTTCACCAATTATCTTTCGTCATTTAATCTTTATTTCATGAAAATAGCATTTGAATATCCTATGAAATCTACCTTTTTTTACTAACTTATATTTAAATGTGAAAACATACCGTTTATCTATTATCCATTATTGAGATCCTATTTAATTGTGTGATTTGCAGAAGTGTGCCAAAATGCATTTAGTATGCATGATAGCGTATGGCCTTAACTCTTCTTATTTTGAAAGGGGACCAACGTCCAAGGAGGAACGACAAAAGGTTTGATGATGATGACGATGAGGTATACACGAGGAGTTCCGACTGTCCCTAGGTAGATACGTTGTATATTTGACCGTAGATAGGTCTTATGGTTCGGAGATTGCACGGAGTTAAATCGACAACTGAACATCAGGCACTTTGCATAGCCTTTATACTTCATCATTATCAGCCCCTTTGTCGTTCCATTGTTGGCAGCAGATCTCCTTTCAAAATGAGAAGGGTTAAGGCCATTACCTATATTTCTCTCACATAAATATCCAAGATTACCTATTGAACTGAATATAACTCTCGAACAAATAATATTCATTTCACGAGCTTGAGAGTAATTAATAAACTATTTTATTAGATCAAAATTTAATATTTTATTTTTGATCCAATAAAATATTAATATTTGTTTGGATTTTGATCTAATATTTTGAGATTTCGTTTATGTTATCGTATTATGGAGTAATTTTCTACCACGTTTATTTTGAAATCTCATTACGAATTAATACCCTATATGACGAAGAATTTTGTTCATAGTGTTAAGGAATTGGTGAAATTCTGAAAATGGTTTTTGCATTAATTAATTAAGTACTTAGTAGTTTTTAGGTAATTGTCACCATATTAGTGAGACTGTCGTTTCCCAAGGTTATAATAGTCACGAATAATAAATGAGTTACCGCTCACTTTCTACACATGGTTACAAAGGTCTAGAAACAATAATTTTGAGATAGGAATTCGAATAAGTAGTCTGATTGACTAACCGGTACTTTTGTTATTATTCTTTACAATTTATCGACGATTAGTCAAATGACTGAAGTTAATCAAAAATTGGGTAATTAAATTTTTCGCAATTTTTGAAATATCTTCATGAATACGTCTTAAATATATTATGCGTATATGTATTTTAGATTAAATGAATTTTAATAATGTATCATATGCTGCCATCTAACGGACAAGTCATAAACTACGCATCTGAAAGGCAGAATGTAGCGCATGTCTACCTGTTTCATCTTCCTAAGCATAGATGGCGGTGTTGTACATATCCATCAAACCTTTATTTTAAGGGTGTCTATATGGTTATATTTACTGGATACTAATAAATAAATCGTACTTTTTAAAACTTTGTATTTTAAAACAATCCCCGAAGAAAATATTTTACCATATCACACAAACAAACACATAGCATGTTTAAGTCCACTGTTGGACATAGGCCTCCCCAAATTAATGAGTGCTCTAATGCATCCTGCATAGTGGGTTTTTGCCTATAATCCTCGAGCTAGGCGTGCGGGTTCGTGGCCAGAAAGGACAAATTCTCCACAAAATATTTTATATATAAAGATATTTAGATGATAGCCATCGACAATAATTTATTTTAACATTAACTTACTTTGTCGCTGTGCCCACGATACTTAAATGTAGGATTGATTGCTACTATGTGACAATATTTTACTTAAAAGCAATATCGAATCAAAAACTCATTTATATTTAACATTGAAATGTCTAAATCCACTAGTTTTCTACTAAACAACAAATATAGTAATATTTCCATCGGCGTGTAGGGTACCTGCAGACTACAGACGTTAACGAGTCCATGTATTATTACTGTATTAGAGAATGTTCATTAAAAGGTCCTTGTGGAGGCTCCTCAGAATTAAAACGATGCCATTAGCACCCCCTGTTTCTAACGTTATACTGCATTGCTTAAGAGGAAAATTTCAACGAGCCAGCCATTGCAGCCTCTATTGGTATTTTTACATGGTAGTTCTTTATCATTTACTGCGAAGTTGTTGCAAGTAAATGATAATATGAGGTTAATGTAAGTGTTAAAATTGCACCTTAAAAATCTTTCTAGGCAGGCATATCAACTCATTGACAACTCTTTTGATATTTTTCAAATATTCGTTGATGATAGTGACCACTTGATTAGAGTGTTTGTTTGCCATGTTTTATTTTTTTTCAATACATACTCTGTCGATAATCTATTATCTATTATTAGTATTATCGAATGAAAGGGTAGGCCCAAGGGTTCAAAATTGTCTGTTGATTTGGAGCATAATCTTCGAAGCTGCTATTAATTTAATTAGCTATTAAACTTAATCCTCCATTATATAGGATCGCCTTCTCGAAACTTCTACGTTGGTGAGTGTCACAATATGACTCTAAATCTATTGATGTATAAATCTGTATGTATAAATCGACTTTTTTTTAATTCGGGGCCCAATGGAAATGTAATATGGATATTCACTAGGTAATTAAACGATATTTTTGATTTCTAACTGCCAATGGTAAATAGCGAATAACGGAGTAGAAATAAATTTTTAAACTTTATATAGGTAAAACGGAGATTTTGGTTTTCTGTTTACTTACTTTGGTCTTTGTTGATATCTGAAAAAATAACACAGATAATGACGGTATACGCACAGTGCAGGAGTGCCCAATATCCCTATCCATAGAGACCTGACCTGTTTCTTCTATATACATACATATTATATCGATCTCTTAATAGGTGCTTGCTGGTTGCGGATACTTCTGATTCTCCTGGCCTGACAATCTATTTGGTAAATCTTTGGGTATAAACTTATTATGCAAAATAAAATGACTAATTCCATAGACAGGCGTAGATTTAATCAACTTACCTGTACATTGAAATTAAATTAAAAACTGTAAACTTTGAGGTAACAAAAATTGCGCAATAAAATATTGAAATAAAACACACACAAAGTACATTGCGTACATTGCTTAAATTACGGTTTAATAATCTTTTTCATTTGCGGAAGTGAATTGTGAAAAGTGTAGTGTTCAATTTTTTAAATTTTATGTAGGACAACTCGTGCAGTGTCTAAAAGGATTACGTCCTACTCTTAATTGATTTGTATTAATTTAATTTTTACACGAAATAACTAATTTTAATATGTGTAAATGACAGAATTCTTTTGATTACACAGTTATATTTACGAATAAAAATGGCGTTTAAACTTTGCTTCTCATAATTTCGGCCATCAAAAATAAACAGACGATTCTTAATAAAGATCAAATATTCTTTCATACATATTTGTTGACACGGTCAGTGTGGTGTTCACGTGTGATTAACGAACATCGCTCCGTGGTTGATTAGAAATATTATGTGACTATGCACATACATAAAAATGTCCTTCGCGTCTTAGAATAAAATTGTCCGTGACCTATGTGTGACGCAAATTAGTTATATAAATTTGAAAATAAGTTACGTAAGGATACAGATATTTTACACTCGTTTGCTCACTGTTTACCCCGTAGAGAACCTGGCATGGATATATAATATCAATTCACCAATTACTTACATCATAAACTGCGGCAAAAATCTCCGAGAGTATAATATTTGTATTGTATAGACTTGACGCGCTGCTTCTGATTTAATTTCTCTCGTCATACAAGCACGCTGATACCGGCGACTTTTGACTACACAGCAATCAGTATCATTTTGGTTAAGGTAGGTGAGTCTCGGGTAGTGTCGGCATCTTCATACACCAAAATGGGCCGTGTACCTATACATTTTTCTTTCTTCTTTTATCATTTTGTTGCTCTCTATTTACCCGTATGGGAGCTGGCTGGACCATATAATAATATTCTCGGAAGATTTTAGATATTAGAAATTGCAACTGAATATCTTCCCACCGGGAGTATTATGTTTGAAGTTCGGAGATTCAATAGGTGAACTAAGTCGATCTCATACCAACTTCGCCCCGACCTCAATGTTTGCCACACTCCGTTATCTGAAACGTATTATCGATTCATCTAGCGAAATAGTGTGCCGAACCAGATAGCAACTTCTACCCTGAAGGAACTTCTTATACATACGTCAATCAAACTGTTTGGTCACTGCGTGATTTGATGTTTGTTAATATTCTGTTGTGTAATACATACATAGAACATTATGGAGTAAATAAACCCCTAACGAACGTAATGCCACGTGTAATCTCCGAAGAGGTAGGCAGAGAAGTATAGTACATTCCCACGTTCAGTTATGTTTACGTTCTAACATGGAATAGGGCCTGAGCGCAATATACTGAATTTCAAATTAGAAAAACATTAAAAATATAACTTCCGACCCGGGGATGGAACTCAAAACTCCTTGATCAGCACTCGCCTTTGTGCCCACTAGACCAACGAGGCAGACACCTTTGTATGGCTATTATTTATTATTATTCTTTATCTCCCCATTAATTCTACACAAGTGTGGCTTTAACCGTTTCAATGTCGAGAGGGGACCCGTAACTAACTGGAGAAATATAGAAAAGCTCTGATGCTGATCTATCTATTAATTATTTAATATCTATCAAACAGTGTATTGTTTGTACAACCGGCATTATACGCGACAAAAGCAATTTTAAGGTTGACTGCTTGACATAATGGCGTATCGATGTAATCTAAGATGGAGAACATTCATCTTACAGAAGTCTATTAATGTCTATAATATGTAAATTTGTTTTACTATTAGGTATTAGTATTAATATTGTAGTAATAATGCGTTCTGAGATCATCGTATTATTTTTAATCTGAAAGTTTAAATTCTGAAACTTTACTAAGAACAGCTTTACAAGACATTTAACTTCAAATACATTTCGACTTACGTCAACAGTTGAGTGTCTCCAGTCCAATTTCGTAAAGTCGGCCTACGGGGAAAGCTTACGAAGCTTATTTACCTGGATAATCGTAAAACACCAGGAGATCCAACTTTGCGCTTGCTCCCCGAGAAAAACGACGGACGTTTGTGATATTTTTAACTGTTTCAACTGAGCATAATTTTAGTTTTAAAGAATTTATCGTTAGGGCTGAACCTTTATGTAGAGCTCTCAATGACTGTCTTGCAATTTTTTATTAACATAACAGCAATAAACACTATTACAGTTTATTTTACATTTTGATTATATGGTCACCCCAAATCAGTGAAGAATATCACCATTCCTACAATAACAATGTGCTTCTTCTGGTTTCGGAGACCCATATAACCCATATGATCAGGATAGGCGTGTTTTGGTCTGTTTTAACACCTGCATAATAAACATGTTATTTATATCATTACTGATACTTTGAAATTTTGACGTTAAACGCCGTCTTAATTTTTAAATATTAACTGTGGCCCATATGTTGTCTCCCATGGCGTTTAACGTGTTAAGTAAAACTTCCTCTATTTTAAAACTCATCGTAAACTTCTGATAAAAAACTTTTAACTTTGTTTTCTTGAAATATTTTATTGCGTCCTTCGCGTCTTAGTTTTATTCAGTCGGTCAGGTTTGTTCTGTTATTTAGTAGTGTTCAAATTAAAAACGGACTTTATTTATTATAACATTATTATAGCCATATCCTACGCTATGTAATTCAAAGATTGCGACACAGCTTTGTGTGAGAGAGCATCGATTCACCGACCAACGTACCTTCCGTTCGAAAATACCACGAAACATTCTTACCAAATAAATCTAAAGCAAAGTCAAGTTTCAGTTAATACAGCTAAGAAAAGTACAACATTATTCTATGATTCGATTTTCAAATCTCACTTCTACTGATCTGCTCAGCTGTCGGCGTCTGTGATACCTTCATCTTCTTTCTCTTATCTGGTAACTAATATAGTAATTAATTCCCTAAGCCGCTCCTGTACCATGACCTACGATAGAGGGCTTAAGCTTTTCTTCTAACCGCACTAGATTACTGAATAAGCGTAGGTTAAATACTATTTATTCGACCCGCTTCAGTTAGTTAAGAATCGATCTGGTGTCGTAGAAGGTATATGTACGTATGTCGATATCAGGAATTATTATAATGGAAGGTATTATTTTTTAAAGTTATGTGCAGTAGAAAAATTACCTATTATTAAAATATAGGAAAAGTAAGATTCTTATTAATAGAGTAGGTCTGAAAATGTGAAGATCGAGAAGTAGTAGATCCATAGATTTTTAAATATTTAAAAACTTAAAAAAATGAAAAAAGGAGTTTTAAAAGTAACCGTTACTGTTTATCAGCAACTGTTTTTTGTATTCACACTACTTACGGAGAGTCAAGGAAAGTAATCAAAGACAGAAAGAAACGAATTTTTAATATAAGTAACAAAAATTATTTAAAATTGAATAATTGGTTTCAATGTAGGTACTATTATATTATGTTATTTTCACGTCACTGTATGTGAAATGATTTTAAATTTTTGTTTTCCAACATTTTATCAACAATTTCCACTCATTTTTCCGGTACGTTCGACGTGACTGATAATATGTCAAAACCTAAAAGGCTAAGCTCCTTCCGCTGACTCCATGCGATTTGGGTCCATCCATTAATCTTCCACCTTGTGATGTTAATTAACCATGGCTATTCATGTCCATATTTCATTATAAGATTATATTTAATCTTATACAAAATATGTTAAAACTTTTAATTGAGGTTAGTTGCTTAAAACGGCATCAATAGAAATAAATGAATATTGTTCAGTAATATGCATTTTCAAACTGGCACGATTCGGCCTTGGAGGCTCGCCTAGGCGAGGAAAACAAGCCAAGGGAAGGTACTCATATATAGCGATATTTAGAGATGTGCTTTAAATTTTCTAAATATCATGATGCACATATCACATTCATAAGTGTCTTTACCTCACGTTCCTTGCGAAGTATGTAGAGAGTATGGCGTACCAAATACATCTATCCTTGACACAGGTCTGTACCTGTCATGGTTTTTCCTCATGCATCAAGTACGTCATACATGTACGCCGATGTACATATTATAACTGGTAAGTCCTGTTCAGTTTTTTCCAAGCTTGCCATCACAACTTTTACCAATTAAAGTAACATCTTGGCATCATACCAAAATGTTCCTACGCGAATAAATGACGTTATTTTTAAAATGCTTCTCCTGCGCTTACTTTTCGTAATTAGAAGGCGACGTAGATGATGAAATTGCGTTAATATGACTAATTTACGGACAAATGTCTGTTCGGGTAATAACTTTGAGCGCTATTGTTTTGTTCAATTACTTTGAGTCATAAAAAGCATAACAGTAATTTCCGCCAATTTACGAACCTCGTAATGACTGCAAACGAAGGTTTAACTGTAATGGCTGGTAGCTCGATTCAATTTCTTTATTTAGCGTCGGGCCATGTTTATGTCTGTTTAATTTCAGATACCTATAAGTTTTGACTCCTTTTTGTGATTTATCTATCGTTAATAGATATCATTTCTATCATACTTAGATATCATGTCTATCATGTGTATCAAAACTAGATATCACGTTTAGTATACCTATTTACAGACATATTGTCAATTATTTTTGTGCTACTGAAAGGGAAATAATTAGATTTAAATTACTATTTTTAAATTAATTATGTTTATTTTTGAATAAAAAAGAGCATACTTATTATGAAAGTTCGTATAAAATATGAAGCAAAAGTAGAACTTTTACACTACTAGGTCGCATACTACGCAGGGTCAGTAAGATCAGGGAATATTATTTTCGTACCCTACACTTTCATAAGCGGCCTAAACTTCCAAAAATTCCAAAGCGGCGAAGCGAACAAAAAGATACATAGGCGCCCCTGCGCGTAGCGAGGGAGAAAGTTATGTTTAGTGTCCTGTGGTAAGCTAATGTTTCAAATATCGACATTGCACGCTCCTATTTTAAGCACGTGAAAAGTGGGAGGCGGAGGAAGGTCGGGGTGTCGGGGTGGTGAAGGGTGTCGTCGGCATTCAACAGGCGTCGGTCGATACGGACGGCGTCGCGGCGCAGCGCCACGCTCACCTACCCTACATATTACATTCACCTGCCGTCGCTACAGTGCCTACCGCATGTTGCAATCAACATTCGAACGCTTTCTTTCCAACGTTGATTTTTCTATTACGTTTCCATATCACACGCTCAACTTGTTTCGCGCACTGTATATTTAACGCTCGTACTCAACGTATTGGAGAATGCATGAATGTGAAATTTTTATCACTAAAATCTATTAAGTAAGTGTAGTAAACTAACGTCGTTTATATTATGTACATTGTGTGGCAATATACTGATAACAGTTGAAATATAGCATTGTTATTTTTGAAAATTTGCAGACAAGTTACAAGCGCTATTTTTACCATGATATATTTTAGTTTTGTACATTGTAAATGAAATGACTTACGCAATAGATGGATGTTTATATTTAAACTGGTTAGTCATTTATGACTATCTTTAATCTATGTATCTGTCTATCCAATAAATTATCTTTAATCTGTTTAACCGTCTATAATTAATTCATTAGGACAAGTTTATGTATTTACTGTTTTCTACCTAACACTGTCAATGTAACTTAACAGTGCAAGTTCAGCCTAGAAGTCACAACAGGATGAATCGCGGTCAAATCTCAGAGAGAACACGCACTATCATTTACAAATGGTTAAAGATAATGGGCTGATTCACGAAACTAATTGAAATCGAGTCGCTGAATGTTATCCCGCGGTCTTCTAAGTAGATAAGCATTAAGCCTGAAAAAGCCGTTTTCTTGTTAGCGTTAATTAACTCACGAATAGCTTTAGGCCCGAACTTCAACTGTTTATAAATAACTGCTGACGGCTTAGGAATGTGTATTGACATATCTTGTGTAAGCATAAAGGTAACGAGTATGGCATTGTACTTTAGATTAGTAGCAGTAGAGTAGAGTTGTAGTAAAGTAGAAGAGTAGTAGAAAATATAAGAAAGAATAGAAGAGAAGTAGTAGAAGAGTAGAATAGTAGTAGAGTAGTAGCGTTATTGGTAACTTTTACACTTTTTGAGTTATTTGGTTTAATTTTTTTAAAAACTGGGTTTTCGTAATATTTTTGGTTATCGTTACATTGATAGACTGATATTGATTGTGCGTTGAGTATTAATAGAATTTACTATTATGTCTTTATATACATACATACATGTGAATGTTTAATTTCCTATTAATATAGCTTGGCAGTGATAGCCTAGTGGTTAAGAATTCAGCCTCTCATTCCGGAGGTCCTGGGTTCAAATCCATGGCGCGCACCTCT
>DWME01001599.1:0-24040 GCA_018244795.1 Parelbella ahira ahira
CACCAGTTACGTTTAAGTCCCATGGAATAGGTGGTGAGCCTATTGCCATACACCGGGCACAATTCCAGACTCCGAGTGACTACTAGAAATTCTAAATTTGAATAATCCAATATTACACGACCCGGGATTTGAACCTAGGACCTCACGATCGGCATTCGTGCTTGCAACCACTCGACCAACAAGACAGTCATTGAAATACAATTGTGCCTTAAATTGCAATTGAGTATTAAAATTCCAATATTCAAAAATATTGTCATAGTGCTATTAAACTTGTATGTAAATACTAAATGACAGACATTAAATTGGATTATATAAAAACAAGCTTGCACTATTAGATCATTAGAAATATGCTGTCACAATCATAGATAAATATAAAACACTGCACATTATGTACGTTTGTGCCAAATTGATTTAATAAGAATTTTTGAATTGTTTTGTAACACTTGCTGACAGCATTTCACCATATGAATACGATGTACTTAGAATTAGCTAACTCCCATTTGCTATATCATTATATTTAATGCCATTTAAAAAGTTTGTTGTGAGACAAAAAAAACTATTACTGAACAACTACTGATACGGTTAGCAATACCGATGCTGCATTCAGTCAGAGATTACACTAATATATGATTATATAACAACATTGACAATTCTAGCATAGATATGTAGATAGGCACAAAAATACATTACTCCGTACTCGAGAGATTATTGCTTTTAACAAATTATAATTCCAACCTAAGGAAAAGATCGACGCCAATCCCAATTCGGTCTGCAAATTGCTTACCCGTAATAAAATTGTAGTCATTATAATCAACACACGCACGGTGTACGGTCGGCAAAAAGCCGGTCCTATGTTCACATGAATGAACACGCTTCACGACGCTCGCGAAAATAAGGCCTAAATGGAATGAACATCAGGCTCTCGTTTTATTTGCGCGAAACCTGTTCGAGTGCTGGTATTACAATAGAGATGGGATATTAGTTTGCTGGGGATTCGTGACATTGATGGATATGCCAGAGTTCCATCTATTTGATCGCTGTAATTATGATCATTCGGTGGATCTATTAGAAACACTGCGTAATCAGTTCGGTCGGAATATGTAAACTTGTGGTCGGTCGATTTTAAAAGATAAGTACAAGGTTTTTTCTTGTGTTTGGTGTAAGTATTTACTTGAGAAAATATAATAAATATTGCAGAGTCCATAGACCCTAAAAATAACTGTTCACAATGAACTTAGTATGTCAAATAAGTTTTCGAAATGTTTTTAGAAGCTCCAGCAAAGATTAATTTAACTAATAATTTTCTTTGTTTTAGGTATAACATGTACAGGTGACCCTCCTATAACACGCTAGTTCCTAGAAATTGCCGTGTTGTGTGACACCGTGTTGTATGAGACGTAAAACATATTTATTATTCTAGTTTATATGGTGTTAATATTTTTCTATCTTATTTAGTCTGAGCGCAAAGATTTCCGCAACTTACGAATCGTGTCATAGCGAAACCGTGTTATAGGATGCCGTGTTATAGGAGGGTTACCTGTATACGTAGGCATTTTCGATTATGAAGATTCTTTCAAAAGGCCCTGTAAAATGTACATTAGTGGATGTAAAGTTTTTTTAAATATAGTACGCACCATACGCGTGCCTATATTCATTCCTTATATGTTAAAATGCCCATAAGCTTTTATTTAATTTACATTCACTTATATTTTGATATTTAATTAAGTCTTAATTTTTTAAACTTATGTACACGTGCATGTGCCCTTAGGTGCCATTTACATATATAACTAAAGATAAACTATCTGTTCTTTTCCTCTATTTCCATCGCTAGTCGTTGAACGTCTAATGTTAACGTTACATTGCTCTTGCCACGTGTTCACATGAAGCGTTCGATTCTCAGTGTAGACAAAACAAAGTTAATGAAATACAATTGGAGATAAAAATACAACTAAGATATTAAACTACGATTCAATGATTTAATTTATTATTTATCCAATGAAAGTAGCATCTAGAGTCTAGATGCTAATGCTAGACTAGATTCTAGACTATGGATATATTAAGGCTCTTGTGTGCTATAGGCCCGTAGAAAATACACTTATTTATATAACTTGTGTGTTATTATTAAGTGCAACGGATTGTAACGAACTAAGCGGGACTTCCTTTGTAATTGGCTAATTTTGACAAATTTCAGAGAGCTTCGGATATCCTTTTGAATTTTAGAAAAACAACATGGCGCAACATGTGCGAGGCGGGATCTTGAGAAAAAATATGATTTTTTGTGATAATTTCAGCCCAAGGAGCACAGCATCTGGCCGGGATATTGGGTGACCCGCGATTCCACGTGAGGTAATCCCGTATACATTGGAACAGTGCACGCGGCCCTTTATTATAATTAAACGGCATTCTCTAATTCAAAAAGAATTAATAAATAAATTTTCAATATTAATTTTTGTTTTCTTGATATATTCCATAAATATAATTATTTATAATAATAATTTCATATTTATTACAATGCGTCACTACTTTGGGTTTTAAAAAATATAAAAATATGTGTAGTAAGATTTTCAATCAAGTGCAGTTAAATCAACGTACGTAGGTACGTACGTAAATATTTCTATTATACTTAAGTATTTTACCTTGTGTTGTAACTCATGTCCTTATTTTATTCTAGCTGCATTATAATATTAATATTTACCTGCAACAAAATAAACAATATTTTATTAGTATTTTAATAAACAGAAAGTCATATTAGAAATGCCGTCGAAATGATGAACATATCATAATGATGAAGATGAACTAATCGTCAAACAAAAACTTTTTATCATTTAGTATAATGATTCAGATGCACTTGTGAACATACTGTAACTATAAAAATGGAGTTTTAATAATATATATAATAATAATAATTAAAGATAAAAATTTAAAGATGTAAATAACTTTATTCACAAATGCAAATAACTTTTCCGTGTTAATATCAAATATCAAGATATCGCGGTCGCGGTAGAATAACTTGTGGTGAGCTCCGATTCACACAACCACCCGCACTTAGGGTTTTTTCAACAGGTTAGGTAGGTATTGGTGTGCGTGTGTGCCCGTCTGCAGCAAACCGACTTATGTGTGTGCACTGTACTGGGATGCTTAAGGCCAAACCCAGATGACCGTCCATAATTATTATATCGAATATCAATATGATTATAAAACAACACTAGATTAGAATTTTACACATTGTTTAAGACGAAATGACTAAATTTTATTTTTAAGTGAATTTTGTTATTTTTTTCACACATGTATTAGAAAATTTTAACTTATATTCATTACTGGCCTATAGTATATTTAGTTACATCTATGAATAATTTAAGATATTATGTACAAATGTATGTAATATGTATGTATAAACGTAATGTAGGACGCCCTCTGGCCTGGTGGGATCACAGGCAGATGCTGGATGCGACAAGCCGAGGACTGTAATGGAGGTCTTTAATTCTGAAAGAGGGCTGAAGAGTATCAAGGAAAAAAAAGAAATCATACGTCCAGTTCAGAAGTAGGAAAATATAGAAATATGTGGCACTCGGTGTTCTCTACATACGCTCTAGGGAACATGGACTAATATTAAACAATAATTGAATTTGAATTTGAATAATTTTCTGCTTCCAGAGTATAGCAAAGTAGTATTACAATAGTTTTATTTAAAAATCTTCCGGCAAAGTAACGAGTGACGTTAACGAATACACAATTCAAGTATAGTATAGCCACCTGGCATCGCCATGATGCGTCCAAAAACGAGCGCCTTGATAGACTGCTAAGGTGTACATGCAATCTATAATTGCACGTTCAATTATTTTCGGCCTCGGAACACAATTAGTTACTTTTCTCTTGTTCGATAGGTCTGTACGAAATCACCACGCTAGGTTTGTCGTTATTCTTATTTAATACGGGAATATATTACCGCGACAAGAATGGGATGACATATTATTATTATTTTAACGTAAAACGTAACGTCAGGCCTGTAATCCCCGAAGAGGTTGGCAGAGGAGTGTAGTACACTCCCACGTTTCACCAGTTATGTTACGTCCCATGGTGCAGATGGTGAGCCTATTGCCATACACCGAGCACTGATCCAGACTCCGAGTCACTAATAGAAATTCTAAATTAGAAGAATCCAATAGCACCCGACTCGGGATTTGAACCCAGGACCTCCCGATCGGTAGTCGCGCTTGCGACTACTCTACCAACGAGGCAGTCTGTTATATCATGTTATAAGGCCCTAACGGAATAGGTAGTCGGAACGGTGCGCCGTATCGACCATCCTTACAGACCTGACAGACATCTATATTCGTGACCATCTTCATAACGACATGCTCGGAGACTTTTGGCGGCGATACCCCATATCACATCTATATATTGAGGGGTCAATAAATGGAATGCTATTTGCACTGTGCTGACCTCGCTTTCAGAACGCGGAAAACACCTCACGAATGTTACTACGAGAAGCAACAAACGCGTGGGCGGCGCGCGTAGGTTAGTCCACCTTACGCACGTGTGG
Organism: Parelbella ahira ahira; assembly: GCA_018244795.1. Taxonomy (NCBI): domain Eukaryota; kingdom Metazoa; phylum Arthropoda; class Insecta; order Lepidoptera; family Hesperiidae; genus Parelbella; species Parelbella ahira. Next base: position 4,544 of record DWME01001599.1, read on the forward strand.
GCAGCTCTGCGACCAATGGTTTCACTTTCATACACCTGTTCCAAACTTTGGGATTATACAGATATGATTATGCAACTGACGTCACTGGTGGCAACCGTGCGCGGACAATCTGTTTCAATTGTTCTGAACAAACATGCGCGACTTGACTTGACTTGAGTTGACTTGACTTTGACGACTTTGACATTAGTTTTACATAGGTAATTAGATTTACGATAATATGAGATGGTTATTAAAATTGCCGATCAACCGTCGGTCTTCAATTAATTTTAGTTAAAAAGAACTCGATAGGTACATTAGTGCACTACTACAGTTCTTACTTTAACTTATCAACAACAGCAAAATATCAAAAAGGTTTATCTCGTGCCTTTCCCTAGTGATCCCGGCTGGACTTAACTAATAATAGTAATCTCGACCGACATATGCGTGTACACGAAAGACGCAACAACATTGTGACGTGTTATTGCGAGAGATGACCGAACAAAGAGTTCAATTACTGTAAACAAAAGCATTATTATAAAGATCAGAGCCAACATCGGCATTATTCGTGATCCATTGTGCCGGCGCGAGGTCCTCTTGCGGTAACGCGCGTTTCAATGGGGGTCTGTTCTGGTGCTTTCAAGAGGGGCACTTGTAGCCATAAATAAAAATGCACGCTCTCGCCACAATTTATCTTTATGTGGAAATATCGAAATATAGTTTTTAATACAAAATTTACATGATGTATTTCTTTGTATAACGTTTTAGTAGAGTATAGGAGCCATTGTAATGTATCTATGATGAAATCAGATCTAGGTACGGTTCGATTTCAAATTAGTTAACACCGAGAAATTGAGCAACAATTCGGCAGTTCATGTTTCTGAACGTACATAGATATTATTATTTTTTATATTTTCCTTGTGGGAGTTATTGAGCATTGAGCGCGAAAACTTTTATCCTTATAATCCTGACGTGTTATAATATATTCATAGCGCTATTTAAATACGTATGCCGCTTTCGATTTCGGTAAGTTTTTAACAACGTTTTATTTTACGAGCAGTCTAATATGAAATAATAGTACGGTACAAAAAGGACAATACCTAAGTTTAGCGTCCGCATCTTAAATGATTACCACCTAAGTACAAATTGTACCAGGGTATTACGGTACAGATGACTACGGCGAAATTTTGCATTTGATCCGTTGGTAATCTTTATAGCAAGCTTATGGATCACGTTACGTTAATCCAAGAAATGCAACAATGCAAATATGAGCCGCGGGTAACATGATAGTGCGAGCTTGTGCGAATGTAGGCAAACGATAACCTGGTACATAGCAATATTACTATGTATTGTCAGTTATGTAAATAATTTGCCAGAGTGACCTTGTATTTACGTATAATATAGGATATGCTTCACAAAGCTGTAAAAATTCGAGATGAATAAAACAAAAACAATGTTCATTGATCACAATGTACAGTAATGTTTATCTAAAAATTACTTCGAAACGGGCTAGCATGTAGGTACATCATGATTAGAATAATGAATATATAAGAAATATGCAACGTCTGTTAAATATAAACATGTTATATTTGACACGGGTACTCGCTACCAGTTGAGAACTACATAAGGATACAATAATGACCTAATATAAAAATGTACCTTAGCATTATCAAACGCTGTAATTTATACCTAGCGGGAACGAAACGACGATAGTAATCAGTCAGTTCAATTCGGCTGAAGCGTGCGAGGTGGTCGTTTTGCTACTTTTCCGCCATTAATTATTGTATTGGATAACAATGCCGCAACCATTTCAATTGTGTCAGCGGTTACTGCAAAGTCTCCGTTGCGGATAACCGACGATAAACTCAATCAGGACAATGACTGCGCGGCGTTGCGATTTGCGCGGCGCGTATGAATTATAATGTAAACAAAAACAATATAACATTTTGATTATCTCACAACAACATCACGGATATGCGTTCATTGGTGAATAAATTGCGTTTTTTGCTGCCAATTGTAATTTTACCTGCTCAATTCGGCGTTGTTATATGCACTATATATCACAGGTTTGTTTTTAAAAGTCCGTCTGCGGCTGGCAACGAATTGTTGTTACACTGTTACTGAGTATACACGTTCCTGTTTCTCGGAAACTGGTATTGTAGTGTAAGAACAATATTGCCACAGACGTGGCGCTGTTTGCTCTGTCTTGTTGTATTTCATTCATTTAAATACTCACATACAGCCCGCCTCTACCTAAAGACACGGAAAAATATTAAGTGTAATCAGTTTTAAAATGTTGTCAAACAGAATTATGGTTCAGGGTCAACATTAATTGCTCATTACGTCATTTGTAACGGTAGGTATAAGTGTACTATACATACTTGTTCGTACACTTGATATCAAGTTGTAATGAATTTGCCGTTGATGTCACCGCCGTCTGCTTTCTTAATGAGTCGTGTGCACTCGATTAAATAGGGATTGGTCGTTGTTTTGTGGGAGCTGCTCCCAGACGGAATCGGGCATCTTGCGTTAGACGATGCATTTCATTGGTTTAGCTGCACGCACTTCATTAACTCAGATTCATATAAAAAGTGATATATGCCACGAAAATGTACCACGCCGCTAATGTGTCCAATCTTTCATTTTCAAAAACGAAACGAACAGACAGTCCATTTTTTTAGACGCATTCTAAGTTTTATTAACGGTTATTGACTGATGGAGCCAAGTGTTGGCATTACGTGAGAGAGTGAGATGGGTGACGTTTTTTGCTATAGTTTCAAAAAGGTCGACAATGTTGTATGCCAAGAAACTGAGCTCGACAAATGTAATGGTGAATGTAAGACGCTTACAAAACGCAAAGTACCAAACAGAGACCTGTTTTCTGTATTGACAGACCTTCACCTCTGTTTTGATTGGCATTTGGCTTTAGCAGCTTTAGTATTGTATTATCAATGATTTAATAAAAGAAATACGAAGTTTTTAATGGAGCTAATTGGATTGGCAAACCAACTATTTACGGTGGGCCCGCCGTCATCATGATAACTTTTTTATCATCACTGATCGTAATCTACGTAGGTACTGGATATTTTGGCTGACAAAATATAATTTATCGCGGCTTGTATTCTTGAGCAGAATCAACTGTATTAACATATAATAGCATTTCATAAGGCATAAAGCAATATAAAAAAATCAAAACTCGCAATGATTTAAAATAAGAACACGAAATCGATTAAAACATTGAGGTCACACTGCTGAATGGCGTTAGATATTATGATATAACATCGAACATTCTTTATCGAACGCATATTCATTCATAGCATCGTCATAGGTATTCGAGTCGTCTTTTTGTGAATGTTGATACACTGGTACTTACAATGACCAAATGTTTTGTAAATCGTTTCGCGTCCGATGTCTATTTATTTATTCGTCGCTGGCATTCGCTGGACGCACACTGGTGTAGAAATATTTTAGACCGACCTTCTATTATGTAGTTATCCGTATTAAGTATTATCCCGTTAATCGATTCCCTCGTATATGTCTATCTAATATTATGACATATTAGGATTAACAAAATTGTTCTGCGTTAATTGCAAATAAATTTTGAAATGGTCATTTTTTATTATCATTCATTGCTCTTTCGCGATTCAATCCGACTTTCAATTTGAAAATTCACACAAATTTTATTATATCCCTGCTTCAATTGTTCCAAATATCGTCTGATTGTGTAAGTTATTCTAGATTGAAGAAAAATTAAAGGTTATTATAAAATAAGTTAGTACCTACTTCTCTTTGAAGTCGTTATTTCGACATTATTGTCATATTCATCGAAGCATTTCATAATCTGTATTCAATACAAACGGTTCTTATCCATAACACACAAATATATATTTCTGGCATACCGTTTGAGCATCAATATAATACATACAATATAAAGTAAATCTAGATTGGTGATAACAGCGTCTGGTGTTTGCGCTCGACCGCTAATTATCCCATATAGAAATTATGATTGAAATTTTTCCCAAACGCACGTTTTCAAATGCTTAGATAATTTATACAGGAAAACCTTCACAATTCCTTACAGCGTAAGAAATCCATTTAACCTATCTTGTCACGCGGCATATGCACGAGGGAAGTAAAATTTCTATTCAAAACAGATTAGTCCCATAATCGGTCAGCGTTCGATACAGCGATTGGCTTCCCTTAGAAGCCAATCGCATATATAGCCGGCAAGCGGTTAATTCACACCCCAAGAACGGTGTAAGTTTTATTCGAGCCACTGTTTATATTGAAGTAAAACTTGGAAGCTCAGTCGTATCATACCGGATTCGAAAAAATGCTTTATGTTTCACTTATAAGAGTACCTACGTTCGGCTACTTTCCGTATCGGGTAACATTCGACTTGTTTAATTAAATACAAGGCAGCCTTACGGGAGCTGCTGTGCGCATACATAAATATTTAACTCTGCAACGAGCACCTACCACTAGTAATGCTTTAAAGCATACAAATAAAGTAATATCATTCAATCATGATTTCTGTTTCCTCCATCATTCGTTGGTGAATATTTAAATGTTATTTATAATTTTGACACAGTAAACAAATAAACAAATAATATGTACGTAAATAAATAGCTAGTCAATATTTTAATACATACATTTATTACCTAGAACTGGTCTATTATATAAAATTTGTGTATAAAATTCGTGCCACTATATTATAAAATCATACATATTTATGTTACCAAAAGATCAATACATGATTCCTAGAAAAGTATATTACTAATTTATGTATATAAATGAGTATGCAATGTATGCTTAAGTTCAAAATAAATGATCTTCTAAAGTCTAAAATGTAAAGCGATTTCACGGCTCCGCCCGTTGTCTCACTATTCACATGCCGATGATATCTCCGTTCGTGACCCCGTGGATTTTTGTGACGTAACAAAACGCATTTTCACCCGCCGATGGTCATTTGGCGGTCCGTTTGGAAAATTCAAATTTAATAATATTTTTGTTTTCTCCTTTGTGCGGTGAGTGTAATTCGCGCACGTCATGCTTGAGTTTTATCGGATACCTACTCATTGTCTGGTGGGCACACTCGTTATCGGGTTATGTACCTTTGTTGCCACTTTGTTTGCAATTACAACTAGCCGGCCTCATTGTTATATCAATCAGCTTTCAATTATTATTATTATTGTTTACTATCGTGTTATACCAGCTCGCCAGGTCGCTATGGGGTGGGTAATATGGTGGTAGAGACTACCCAGTCTCAAATATCTCCAGTATTACAATTCTAAAAAATTTAACCTAATATACTGAGATATTATAATTATATGTATATTAAAAACTTTTGGGTTTGTTAAAGCTTTGGTATCTGAAAACTTAAGCACATATTGAATCAGTTTGATTATATGTATTGTTTTTTACTTATTTACTATATTCCAAGGTGTTAAATTTTAATTTGAATCCTAGGTACTTCTAAATGTTTATCTCGTGACAGGAATGTACTTGTAAAATATATGTATACTAATAATTTACAATGTGATTCCAGGAATCTGAGACTCAAATTCCTAATGCACCTCTCACTTTTCGAGGTTACATGTGCTTGAAAAATTAAATGGGTAGGTACTGCAACGGCAAAGGAAAATATCGTGGGAAAAGTTATCGGTTTAGAGTTCTCTATAATACAAAAAATTAAGGAAACAGGTACCACCAAGACAGAGAGGTCGAACTTGGTCAGTGTCGTATATGACCTAGACCTCTCCCCTCTTTTTTATAAGGAGATTCATCTTTTGCACAGAAGGCAAAAAACAAAACGGTTCTTATGAATTTCAAACCAATTCGTTTCTAAATTTCTACTCCACTGCAAGACGTTCAGATATTTAGTATTTATCTTTAGAATCTCTTTTAACAAGCTGACGCTCACTTCGCTAAAAATTATATTTATGATTTATGACGCAACTGACGTGTATTACCAGCGACAAGCCGCCAGCGACACTTGCAATAACCACACTACATTGTCGGTTCACCGTTACTCTTTCGCCAGTGACATTAAAAATAAATAAACAATTTTTTGTCGATAACCGTCCGGAATTAACCGCTTCAATTTATTGCAATTACATACTGGCCAGAGGCTGCGTGGACCGTTATGCTCAATAAAAACTAAAGGCTGCCTATCTGTGTACGAACGGTACCTATCAGTTGCCTTACTTGGAGATTTGTCTACGTCGCTCGATACTTGAAACCAGTCAACATAGTTCTTCTATATACAATTAGATAACTGTGTTCAAATTATAAAATGTTTTTGCGTTCAACGGTAACTCGTATGTGTAAATTGCGAGATGTTTAATGATAAAAAATATCACATTCAAAAGACTCATTGGAAAAATTCATTCTATTGAAACATCATCGTCACTTTAAAATTACGTTTCGATTTGAATTTGATGGCACGGATTTATGTTTTCGCATTATAGGATTGTTGCTATGTTAACTGAATTGTGTGATTGCAATATAATTTAAAATTGTATTGACATAATTATTAATATAGGTAAATCCAAGGACATTTTAAAATTTATAAAAAAATTACCGCAGATTATAGCCAGATGTGACGGACCCTTTTAAATTGTAAAACCCTTGTATACCCATTTTAAACAATTATCTACGTTTATTACGAACAAATTAAATAATTCTCAATACGCGTGCAACTTTTTTGTTTGAAAATCTGTCTTGACTATTTTCCTTTTACTGTTTAAAGTTCCATTTAATTAATGCATCTACTGAAGCTTCATATTTATCTTTTGCAATAAACGTAAAATTAAAAATGGACAACTTTACAAAAGTACAAATAAAATGTCTAAGTTTTATTTACGAAGCGAACAACCGGATACTGCGAATAGCAGCATATTTTCTATTTTCTCCTTTGTCTTAGCGCAAGTACTTTTCATTGAAAAATATAAAAGGAAAAAGTATTTTGCATTATTTATTCTTTGATAGATTTCAAGATTACAGTTTGCAACTATATCTTTTTCTTTTACGAGTATATGATCAGACCCGTTACAATTCATTCATTCATTGATTTTTTCAATTATCGGCAGCTTTTGATCGTCATAAGCCTCTCCAATAGCACGCCACTGAGCTCGATCTCCAGTCCCTCGTATCCAACCCCTGCCAGCCACTCTGCGTATATCGTCACTCCATCTACCTGGAGGACGCCCTACGGTACATATGCCAAGTCGTAGTCTTTATTCCAGGACAATTCTACTCAAAAAAACATTATAATAATACTCTACGCCCGCCACAATATGCAGGACCTATAGACCAGTGCCGATGCCTCTGAAAATAATCAAAAGTACGAAAAATAGTAACAGGATGAAACGAATTGAAAAAAGGAAGAAAATCCGAAAATTTCAGTATCATTGGATACAGAAACTGTCTATGAACGGAGGATGCATATTGATGCATCTTTTGTCCATAGACAGTTTTTGACTAACAAGACATTTTCTTACGAAACTTACGTTAGTTATTGCAATCTCGGCTGTAGTATTCGAGAGCCGTACATTTGAGCGTGACACGTAGTTTAGCATTTGTCGCATGACTTGCCGGAGGTCGCAACGAACAGCATCGACACTTTCACTGACACAAGCCGGTCTTTGCGCAACTTTTCGACACGTCTTTGTTACCGAATTTACAATATTAACGCCAGTTTAATTCGATTCCGACAGTTTAACTATTTCCTTTCATCCATTATTTAACCTCAAGCGGTTATGTCAGGAAGTCAGTTTAATACAATTCGCTGTAGACGACAAATATTATGAAGTTGTCATCGCTGCGAGCATGTCATGCTTTATTTATATACTCCCTAGCTAATATTTATTATTTGTCCATTATAACTACACGTATATACTCGTACATGTTTAACGATTTATGGTGACACAAGAAAATTGGTCAAACCCCTATGGCTAGTTGGTCTTCTGATGTAGAGATTTATGAAAGAAACTTAACATCACGCCTGTCACCCGAAGGGGTACAGAGGAGTGTAATACACTCCCACGTTTCATCAGTTACGTTTAAGTCATATGGAACAGGTGGTTAGCCTATTGCCATGAAAGAAACATTATAGAAAAAAACATTACGTAACGTCACGCACTAATGTCGCTTCTCGGTAAATACTCTCGCTTTATATTAATTACGTTACAGATTCCATAGAACAGGAGGTGAGCGTATTGGCATTCTAGGGATAACATTATTTCATCCCGAGTCTTGAGGCATTATAAATTAGCGGGTACAGGATAATTTCCCTCGATTCCGTGTAGTACGCAACGGGACAGCACGTGAGAGGTCTGAGACAATCGAACTGAATTTGATACAAAAACTCGAGCGAGAGCATGCGAACTATGACGAGATAACGGCGAGTGTGGCTCTGTGCGGTGTTATGAGCTTTTTGTAATACTATTGACACCGAACAGAATCGGGCGCGTATATATTCAGTGATTGCTGTCTGCACGTTCGCTTCTGTCTTCATTGAAAGAGACTTTTTGATATACCGTACAATTAAAGTAGTTATGTAACAATAAATATATTTAAATGAACTGGTCCTATTGTCACGAATGACGTGATTGTAGAAGTGAAACAGTTATATCTTTGACTTTGCAGATCCGCCTAAAACGTCAGGATTCCTGCAGTATAAGATGAACGCGTATGGTTAGAGTCTAGTATATTAAATGGTTTTATAGTTGTACTTCTTGAAATTAGTATTTAGAGTTAGCGATGATCCATTACCGGACTGCTGTTGTGAACAATTATTATTATCAATTCTTTTCTCAATCTAATTTTAATTTCCACAGCATTCAAACACGCTCTCCTTAGAATTTTCGCAAAGAATTCAGGAAAATGATTTTTCTCATATTCCATGTCGTAGTCCATATCGCTTTCCTTAAAAGAAATCTCTTCCAATCGATTATCAGCTCAAGACGACGTCCGCCCATGACCGACGTAAGAGAGACAATATCGCTACATTCTAAATATAAAATGTTTTACAGAACAAATATATGAACGTTGGTGGCATTCAAAGTCTGTTCACCGCGACCGTACGGATCGATTACCACAAACAAGCAATATTTTCCGTAATAGCTCCAGGACAACACAATGGAACTATAATATCATTTGTTTATAAATAGCCATGGACATGAATTCATTCGCGTATTTGTAATAGATGCAAGTTCTAAGAAGTTGCGCACATTTATATAGTCTACGTGAAACCACTGTACAATATTTGTTGGCACGCAGAAAAATATAAGTACCTACACTTTGACGAACAGTAGAATATTATGACATCATCATCAGCCTATGTAAATCTACTTCTGGAGATAAGACTTTCCTGGAGGGTTTTTGCCCATAATCCTCACGCTGGGCACGCGGTTTCGGGATCCAAGGGCTTGGTTTCTCGCACTGAGTATGCTGCTTTTCGTATCCAGGCCATTTTCACGCGCCTAGACAGACTGCGCTGTACCACGATCTGCCAGCGTTGGGTTTAATCGCCTATTACGACATCCTGGTCGGTATGGGGTCGGAGCATGTATTCTTTCTCCGTGTCGACCCGACCACCATATTTTATATAAAATACAACAAGTATTTTTATATTTTTTATTATTCTTATTATCATCTATGTTAAGTGTGTTGGGTTAGTTGATGTTAAAGTATTTCAAAAACAATGGCATCTAAGGGATTACAAATTCAGAATAGCACGGGCACACTTGTTGTTTACTTTCAAAAACATTGCTATAGATGTATGTACTCGCATCTCAATCAACTCAAGGGTTTACAGTTAATTAAATTAGTCTCTTATGGCTGTTCAATTCCAAGCAACATTCGCGACATTGCAAAAACGACGTCGGATACCAATGAATAACAACCATTTAAGTGTTGATCCTAAAATAAGTAAAACAATCTAAATGCAGACCATAAAGGGACTTTAACCCTACGATATCGTATTCTATAAGCACACGATACAAGCGATCGTGCGCGTGCGTTGAATTCCTTACCGGTTTCACAGAATAACATTTGAACGCAGCCGATTTACATATGCGGCACATATTGATCTTATTACGTCTGCATAAAGATTATGTTTCGTTGCTTTGTAGTTTTAAATTTGTCGTTGATAGATAACGTCCAATCCGTTTAAGGCGCATAGAAACTCTAGCCAATGGCGTAAGAAGGACGCGCCATTTCAACCTGTAGGAATGCTTCCATTTAACGCTATCTAGCAACGTGTCCTATTGAGACAACCGGGCTCCAGCCGCTCATTGCATACCAACATTTACATATTGAAAACTTGGTAGCGAGTATAAGACTTGAATTATTATAAGCAAACCTAGATAATTCTACAGCCAGTTGCGGTAAAGCGATAATAAATTTCAAAATACGATTTACCTTGCCGAATAGCGATTAACTATGTTCAGACGGTTTATGACATGTTCTGTACAAGTAATACTAAAGTACCTTACACGAACAAATGCCTAACTTTGTGAAGAAACGTTCAGAAAATATACATGTGATGTCGAACATCAATAATCCTTTCATACGTGCTGCCATTACAGTTCCGTTCACAATTAACAGTTTACTCATTCATTCCAATCCACATTCTAATTACGGGAGAACAGATAAAATTAATGCAACAGCATGCCAATTCCACAAAGTAGATAAAACGAAAGGCAAAAAATTTTTATATGAAATTCAGTAAACCGGTATTTTTATGTAAATACCGGTTAAACAATCACCTCGACGGATAATAAAGTTAAGTGCCTTGTAATGTAAATGTTTGGCGGGTAAACGATCATCTCCAATTAAAAAATTGATTATAATTAAAAAAATATTTTTGGAAGCAACATTCTAAAATGTCGGTAACAAATTCGGTAAAATCCGTGGCGTCCGCCGACGATCGTCGGTATTCATAAACAAACACCGAGCTGCTGTATTAAGTACACTGGTATAAAATCCGTGCTTAATACGTTAATAGCATTACGTACATATTAATGAAGCAGAAATAAAAATGATTTGCTTACAAAGATAACATGCAGAGTAACTCGAATAGCTTTGGTAAAAATATACAGCACGGCAGCTGCGACCCATAATACGTTTTAAAGCAGTATAAAAGTTTATGAAGAGTGCTGCTAATTTGAATAATAATTACGGAAGTCTTTGTCGACGCAAATTATCTGGTTCGCATCCGGTCAAGTTTAATACCTTTTGAATATGTAGGCAGGCTAACGTGTACCGCAATTGCCAAAGAAAGTTATATGTATAATATTCCAATAAAAGAAAGCTGGGTACAAACTTGTTTAACGGGCTTGCTTGAATTTTAAGGGGATATAACTCATCCAGTCTAAAGGTTCATAGGTCTCCGTGATGGAGTATAATAATAGCCTAACGTAATTTCAATTACGTACAATACTAATCATAACTCTTGTGTATCACTCTAATTTAAATTAAGCTTATGATCTTTCAAGAAAAAGTTACACAAATAAAAAAAAACGCCAATTTCTCTGACTTAAGCCAGATGTTGGTTGCGTGCGCATTCTCGGTCTCACAAGATTATAGTGCGTTGGCTCCTATTCATGATGTCTTCCCCAGGATATATGAATGAAAGTGCAGTGTTGCAGTGAATTCATTAAATCGACGTGTTTTTAAAGCGTCAAGCTCGGAAGTTATTGAATATTGTGAGCCAATGAAACGGATATCCGTACTGTATAATCATATCCTCTTACATTCTTATCTCTATTGGTTTATATCACGAGATTTCACGAAATATTATACAAAAACAATTCAAATAATAGCAATCGACTCTATCATTAAGTCTGTTTACATTTATAAAATTCTACGTATTTAGACACTTGTTATTGCTGAATGACTTTAATATAACTGAACCCAATTAAGGTATGGTCGCATATAATTATAATGAACAATAAAAATTGTCAGTGGGTAATTAAGTACTCCATCAAAAAATCAGAGAAAAAATCGCCAATTATTCTCGTTCAGCATCAAAGATACACTTTCAGTGGCTATAAAACAAGTTCAATTTATTGCAACGACCGACTACATAATACAAATAGGTACTTTTACCGAGCAAAAACGTAGCGTCTCTGAAAATGGTCGCCGGCGCAAGATGGCAGCGGCGTTTCCCACGCATACGCAATGGGAACGAGGCGTGCGGCGCATGTCGCCAGCACATGTGGCGAGTTTACGCGGGAAAACGCTCTGCGGGTGCTGGTTATTATCTTTTTTTCATAAATTCTGTATCGAAGATAAATAAACGGGAGCCTTAAAAACAAACATGATTATATAAAGTTTATTATTTATCATGTTCGCAGCATGTGGACCGCAACGGTTTTGTACCAAAAACAATAAGTTGATATAAATCACCCCCTAGCTTGATTTTGGGATTATTTATATTTACTTAAGTTACCATCTATGTTAATTTTTTGACCACCGTAAATTATAATATTGTTGGTCCATTCAATAAGTAAGTACTAGTGATGTAACGAATGGCATTTTTTGAACATTCGCGAACGCGAATGCGAATATCTACTATCGATATTCGCGAATGTGAATGCGAATACAAATATTCAGTTTTTGTTCAAATTTGGCGCCAATTGTCAATAATTGATAAAAATGATATGATATATTTCTTCTAGGAAAAAATAAAAATTTCATGGAAGAATTTGTTTTTGTTTCTTTACATTCCATTATATATTTTTGTCATATAAGTTATAATGAAAATTTTATTGTTAAGCATCAGTTGCCCAAAGTTAAATAAATAAATAATACCAAATGATAAAGTGATGACTGATAATAATATGATTACGAGGTTAAGTTAATTTTTCTTGCTCTAAAAACATAAGAAATGAATGGATTTTGATTTTATTAATATACTGTTTCTTATCTTTAAATTGCTTTTTTTTCTGATATTCATATTCGCAAATCATTTGCAGAAAAATTTTTCAAATGCGAATGCCAATATCCGCAAATGCGAATACTCGTTACATCACTAATGTACACAGACACTCAAACCAATATTGCATCAATAGTTCAAACAAACGTTGTTTTCTATGCGTTACTATTACATAATTAAAGCATAAATGTCAATATTACAACATTCACTGACTATATTTACTAAGCGTCAATAGGAAAGCTGATTGATGAAATGCACACACGTAGACTCAAGACGACACTTTAGGACTGACATAATGTCTGGAACTCAATTTGAAAATTTGTAGTTTAAATAATAATATTGTTAATTTTTCCTGGTTGTACGAAATCGCGTCATCTGTGATTTTCCAGCGAACGGATAAGCAACAGAATAACAGGAATTCGCGAGCAGACGCAAATACCAAAAATTATAAAATATCAACACCAATTTCTTTTTTTAATTAAACCTAAAACAGTTATTCTCCCTATGAATTTAACAATAACGCGTCTTATATTAATGATTAGCTCTATCTAATTCCATGCAATAATATGTTACATTATAGAACCTACTAATGCTTAAACCAGTTAATTAATTTATAAGCATCAAGTATGTGGTCAATAAAAGAAAGCAAGGTAGGTATATCAGCGGCCAAATAGCTGGTGAGATCGTAATCTGGGCCGGGCATCAAACCGACACCGTTACGAACATCCCGCCACAACCTGTTCTCGCTTATTACTCCTCGGCGAGAATCGACACAAAATTTTATGTAACAACTAACAAGAAATAATATGTATGTATATTTAAAACTTATCAACAAGCGCTAAGATCTCTTTAATTTAACGAATAACTTCCGGTCAAAATGGCCGCGAAATGGAAAAAAACTACGCCGTTCATTTAGATATTCTTACCCAGCAATTCTCAGAATATGAAAATGTATTTTACACCAATTTGATTTATCTACAGATTTATAAACATTATAGGTAATACATACATATTCTCGATAGTTTTATCAATACCACTTGTAATAAATGTATCGGCGTCATTCCATCCAATTCATTTGCATAAATGCACATGATTAATACTAATTTGTGACACACTTTATATTGCAATTTAGTAATAAAGTTTTTACTAATTAACATCAAAACTGTGTAAGTAAATTTGTCCCACTTGTATGTACATACGTGTTCAATTAGTTTGAGAGTTCACCCATATCCGGAACGTGAGCAAATATGCCACCGCATCGTGAACACCAAAGACTACAAGACTAGATAATGGAGGGAGGATGTTTGCCCGGAAAATCGTCTAGGAACATTGGAATTCATTGTTAACTTTGTGAACCTAGAACATAGCAAAGTTTATCCCATATACCCTTATAAACTCCGTTCAGAAAGTTCTGTCTAGATTTGTCTTACAATTAATTACTATAGCTTGTCGGTCATGAAAATGTAACTCGGCAAAAATATAATAAAACCATTTTATATAATTTTTCTGATGGAGTCGGAAGTCTCCGTAGAGGCGTGTACGAAAAGAATTATGAATTCAAATGAAGCACGTCTCGCCCTCCAGCTAGGTGGAGTGATGATGTATGTACGCAAAGTGGCTGGCAATGCATTGGAGAGACCTATGTCCAGCAGTGGACGATGACAGGCTGATAGTGTGTGTGTATGTGTGTGTGTGTGTGTGTGTGTGTGTACGTCACGTAAGCATAAAGATTTGGCTCTCAATGCTCTCTGCCTACTTCGAAAGGGATCTGTTATAGGTAATAATGATTAAGAATTTTTATTTCGTCGCTAACGTGAATTTATAGCACATGCGCTTTTATGCAAATCGTATGTGCGAGTTACCAAATCGAAAAATCTTTCATCATACAGAGAGTTAGCAAGTAATTGTATAGTTCACACAGTTCGTCTTAGGCCTGGAGGCCTCTAATATTTATCGATTCATGTGAGCATTTTAAATTAAGTCGCTACTCTCTCAAGTGCAGCGACTTACCCGTTTACAAATATCTGTACTTTAAAAAAACTTTTGATCAAATTATGTAACGGGAATCGGCAAGGGGTTTTAGAATAGTTAAAAAATTTGAAAAATACGAGTATTTATATGAATTTTAGTTTACATTAATATCTATCAAACGGTGCCTAAAATAACTACAATATTTAATCAATATTATTCTAAAACAATATTTCACATGAACTTTTCGTTTAGGAACCAGTTCCTCATAAAGCAATACTCGTATTATAAGATTTCTTAACGACCGCTACAGGATTAGAAGGCTGTAATTATGCTAATTCTATTATGAAATAATATTTCCTCGTGTGTTTCATCACCATTTATACATAATATATACATATGTATTTATACGTACTCGTATACATATATTAACGGTGCGTTCTCGCTAGTTTATTGTTCATATTGTAACATTTTATTATAGAAATAGAAAACATAATATTTGCAGCGTTATTGAAATTAGACAATAATATATTGACTAGTAAATCCCTATGTTAAAGAGCTTTGTATCTCTCGATTCTATAATAAGGCACGCTTAACATATTCCTATCGCTTTATCGTTGTGTTTATACTATTACCTGTATTTATATCAGAGGTGACGTATCTGTGACGGATTTCAATCTTACGTGAGTGCTTCAGTCTTATATAAAACGAAATACAGTTTTAGCGACAGCGACTCTCAGTCGCCCGGCCATTATACATGTATACAAACAAATTTACAAATGAACTAATACGGATCGGCTTTGTAGCTCACCTTAATATGTTCTGGTCAAGGGAAATTAAACAAGCATTTATTTGTAAGAACATTTTAAACGGCTACTTCGGACAGCTGCTGCATTAGGTCAATTGGTGCTGACCCTAATATTACAACCCAGACAAGTATGGGAGCCGCTCGAAGACTCCACAGCGTGTAACTAGTAACGTCTTTTGAAACAAACGTGTTGATTGTTGTATAAGCCCCGGAGAAAAATTTTAACGGATGACTATTGCCGCTATTAAGTATCCGAACTTGTACTACATGCGGGTTACCACGTGTTGGGTTTAATCTTTACAACCCCCGCGCCGTTTTCAAACCCCTGGGATTTGTTTTTAAATTTCCGCCCAATAATGGCGTGCATACTCCACAATCTTTTTTCGTGTAAAATACTTTCGTTTTCAATTTATATTATACATGTATAAGTTCTACGATGACGTAATATACTTAAATGGAGAACGACGCAGAACTACATTTATCTGCCTACCCCGTAGGGAGAATGTAGACATTATGGTCATATAAATTTATTATGACTATTTACATGTATGTAGGTATATATAAGACTAACTTTAGTGACAAGAATGTGTATAACATAACATCGTCAGAACGTCAAAAGAAACAAAAGAACTCCGGAATTCGCAAAAAAAGTCCCACACCCGATAAAGCAGCGGGTCCGACTTGTCGAGCCTTGATGCCCATTTTTGTTTTCCAAACCTACTGTGTGAAAATTCGTTTTCGTCGTAACAATAATTACGATCGGCGGTACGACTTTTATTTTTAAGCGTTCGATTTTTAAAAATTATAACAAGCCTTTTATTATGTATTAACTTTGTAAATTAATCGTTCAAACTGGTAGATAAAATCACACGGTTACTTATATTAATATTATTATCACATAATAAGCGATTTGCAACATTTTGATGCAACTACTTAATAAATATGTTTTATCACAAATACATAAATAAAAAACAGTTGCTAACCTCTGCTAAAATCGAAAAACCAAGATCTTCGCTGGTAACGTTTTTACTCATTAATTGAATAATTTTTATTTATTACTTACACGAGTCCGTGACCGGGTAACATTACCGTTTATTATATGCGGAGCATTATTGTATAGTTATTTAATTTGTATTGTAGTGATGATATAAAGCATATACATATAAGATAATAAAACGTTAGGCACTATAGTGGTATTGTTTATATAAAATATAATTTGTATTCTATATATAACGTAGTGTACTATGAAGAGTATAAAAAGAATGAATACAGCCACAGTTCGTTGTATGGTTCGCGAAATATTTGATAGGTGATTTATTTTTTGCGACACGACGTATATTAGCTGGCAGCGGCGAAGTAATCATACTCACAGTCAGATGTTTTTGTATTATTTTTTTAAAGCAACACGGTATTCTCATACGCGCTCGCTATGAGCGGGCAACACTCGAACAAGAAAACGTTCGTTACAATTGCTTGTTTCGCAAGCACGTAATTCATTTAATTTTCAGTCATGACTCATTGCATCTGACTTCCACATACATGAGTATTTATCATAAATAGTACCGTGCACTCCTCTTAACAAATACGTCATACTTTACAGGATTACTTTACAGGATTTTAGGACCAGATGAATTTTAATCTGAAATGAAGTATTTATAATACAGACTAAGTAAATAAATGTAAAATTTAAAGCACAATATAAATTACGAAAATTTAAAAAATACTTATTATGATCATGAGATAATTTGTTAAAATTACTGTAGGTACATATTTTAAGTTTTTATGCATATTTAATTCGAACGTACAATCCAGTTGTAACTGATTTCATCGGGACTAACTAAAGTAATGATGAATGCATCAATGTTTGAATCATCAGCTGCTCAATTGGAGTCAGTCGTGATGGCCCGACGTCAGCAATTTGCGTTCAAGTGCTCTTATTTATTTAATTTCTTTAACCATTGGTACAAATGACACACGCTGCTCCACGCTAGATGCTTAAGGCGACGTTCCTACTGGACTGAACGATTATTAAGTGTAATAAATAGGGGCGTTGCAGGCGGAGCTACAATATTCACTATTGTATTGCACTATAATATGTACTACAGCAAACTACCACAAACCATAGCTTTGGTGTAATAATATAATCTTTACGGTCGTTATTAGTGAAATAATATGGCTTGCTATACCGAGATATATTTTGCTATATCAGTTAGCATATTTTGAAAGAGATAAAATTATATCTATCTGTGTCGTTACTCAAGCTTTAGTTTAGAAAATTGGATACCATATCATCCTTATATGCCTATTCTACCTCCGTTTGTGACAACCATAAGATGTAGGTACTATATTATACCAAAACATTGTTTTCCTACTGGATTTTCGAATTTAGAATGTCTAGTAGTGACTCGGAGTCTGGATCAGTGCTCAGTGTATGGCAATAGACTCTCCACCCATTCCATTTGACTTAAACGTAACTGGTGAAACGTGGGGGTGTATTACACCCATCTGCCTACCCCTTCGAGAATTACAGGCGTGATGCTACATTGTATTTCCTCATCAGAGTTATATGTAATTATAGATAATTTACTGAAAATAAAAACAATTTCATACTTAATATTCTACGAAAAATTGTTTGATATAAATAGAATTATCGTTCACTTGGAAATTAAGATAACGAACTTGACCCACAGAAAGAATGCGAGCTAAGTCAATAGGTATTAAGAAAGGAAAATGTATTTGTTACTATACATTGCGCTGCATCAGTTAAATATGTTGCAAAAAAAATAGTTAGATCTATGAGGCCTTCTCGTGGGGGGAGGCAGGCGAGCGTGACGTTACAATAGCGCGGCGTGCGAACTAGTACGGTCGTTCTTTGACGTGTACCCCAACGTATTCGTATATACGAGCACTACGGGCCTATTACGTTCCAGTACACGTGCGTACTACGGACATGTACTACGGTTATGCTTGGTTAATAATCTCAGACCGCCCAAAACGTGATTGCTATCTCACTATTACGAATACTTGCAAGCTCCTTCTGTATTTAGCCGTAAATGAATAATCTGTTCTTAAATCGCATCTAATTTGGCTTTTTACTAAGCATTTAATCATCTCAGTACTCGGTTTAATTATGATTTATGTATCTCAAGCATAAACGTAACATCATGCCTGTAATCCCCGAAGAGTTAGGCAGACGACAATCAAACATTTCACTGGTTACGTTCCGCCCTGGAGCAGTTGGTGAGCCTATGGCTCGTATACCCGGCACAGATTAAGACTCCCGTGCCAACTGACTGTGCATTCGAACTCAGGACCTCTCGATCAACTGCCGCGCTTTCCAATCAGCCGACCAAAGCGGCAGTCAAGGCGTTAAGAATGTCACAGACGACACTGTAGTACCTAAAATTTTAATAAACTGCCCCATCCGTACTTCAGAATTGGCGTTAATAATAAATTTTCAAAGATCGTCTCGGTATGCGCATTGGCTGATGAAATTTCATGAACGGATCGGATGTAAACAGAACATAGACTTATTGCTGTTATTACAACCGTCAATCATCATCCTAACAATTTAAACGGAGCATTTGACGACAATTTTGGGTGTTAATATTGTTGGGTGTCAAACTAAAGTAACACGAATTAAATCATAAAACAGGACCGAATGTCTCCGAATAGTTATTTTAGATTCAGTGATGTCCATTTATTCGTGGTTGATTCTTATCTGCTACTAGCGGACCCGGCAGACATCGTCCTGCCCGGAAAAACAGTTTACAGTAAATATGTTAATTTCTAGTAGCGACTC
>DWME01001600.1:0-24039 GCA_018244795.1 Parelbella ahira ahira
GTTAATTAATCGCTCCATGACTTTCGACAGGAGGGAGGTTATCGCTATAGGCCGATAGTTGTTCGGGTCAGTGCGGTCACCCCTTTTAGGAATGGGGTGAACTAGAGCAACCTTCCACGAAGACGGTATTATTCCCTTAGTGTAGGAAAGCGAGAATAAGCGTGTTAAGACGGGAGCCAGCTCGGGAGCGCACGTCTTCAACACCAACGCCGGAATACCGTCCGGCCCGCTCGACTTCTTGACATCAAGGGATTGCAGAGCTCGTTTCACAGCCTTCTGCCTGAAGACTACATCGTTCATCGAGCTCTCACATCGCGGGATGGTAGGCGGTGTGGCACCCCTATCATCAAGAGCCGAGTTAGAGGCGAAGAGGGCAGCCAGAAGATCGGCCTTCCCCTTCGCCGTGTGGGCCAGAGAATCATCCGAATTTCGTAAGGGTGGAAGAGACGAACGACAGAAGTTGCCCTCAACAGCCTTGGCCAACGACCAAAAGGCTCGGCTTCCGGAGGGATAGCCAGTCAATCGCTGCCCTATTCTGCCGATGTGCCTAGACTTCGCCTCGGCTACTTGCCTCTTTGCGGACCTACAGACGGCATTAAGCTTCGCTTTTAACTTCGGGGCATTCGGATCCTTTGTTGCTTGCGCTAACGCCCACGCGTGATATGCTGCATGCTTCAGCTTTATGGCTTTAGCACAGGCTTTGTCAAACCACGGTTGACTACGCCCGCCAACGGATACAACAGAGTATGGAATGAAACACTCCATACCCTGCCGCATCACATCGGCTACGGCATCAGCGCACGCGCTGGGATCGTCCGAAGCAAAGCAAAGCTGCCCCCATGGGTAGGACGCCAGAAATTCCCGTAGTCCGTCCCAGTCAGCCGACCCATAGTGCCAGACCTGACGCTTCCCAGCGGGCCGGGACCCTTTGAGTTGCGCCAAGTCTACAGTAGAGCTGACCAAGCAATGGTCAGAGGTTCCAAGCGGAGCCCCAACCATCACCCGGTAGGCAGATGGATGGGTCGTCAAAATAAGGTCCAGTAAAGAGGCAGTATGGGTTTCGATATCCGGTATTCTGGTAAATCCAGGTATAACCTGCGAAAGCCCATATGCCAAGGAGAAGTTGTACGCAGATCTCCCGGCTAAGTCGATGTGTCGGGACCCCAACCACTCCATGTGGTAAGCATTGAAGTCTCCAAGAACCACCAACTCCGCCGAGGGATATCGCTCCAGCACTCTATCAGTCGCCTCTTGGACGTGCTCAAATAATCGAGCTGTCTCCGCGTCCCCACTATTGGACCTATATAGGCACGCGTAAACACGGCTACTACCCCGAATATCTTCACGCGCTCACAAGACTGATAGGTCCTTGTCTTCAAGGCATGTCAGTCGTTGACAACAAAGATCGTCCCGGACGAAAGCACATACCCCAGCACGATAGGCATGTTCTAATTTGTACCCGGGGTAATGCAAATAGGATGTGTCGTCCGGAGTTGAAATTTATGTCTCCGTCAAAAAGAGCAAAGCCGGCTTTGCCGTCTCGAGATGGTAGTGGACGGCATTCAGATTGAAATGAAGCCCCCGAATGTTGCACATGTATATGTGGTAGGGATGGCCGCTGTAAAATTCTTGCTCTTTTTAAACGTGCCCATAAGAAAAAACGCATTAGAGGGAACAAGAAGGGATTTTGACATTCTATACGCGTACCTCAAGTCAAGGCGTGGACTTCCGGACCCCATTCTGATCGAGGTGATGTGGGTTACTGGCACGGGAGACGGAAGAGCCCCCGGTCCCCCCTGTGTACGATTACCGGGTAACATTTCGGTCTCTTACTCCTTCACGGCAACCATGCAACAGGACTTTTCGCCGGTTGGCGGAACAGCCTCCCAGGGCAGAGGTTAAAAGCGATACCTGGGTTCGGGTCCCCAACTGACCGGAGGGCGGCAAGCGGTCAGTCGTTTAACAGGGTCTCCCTGGCTCTCGTGTCAATACACGACGAAAATCCCCGTAATCAGCAATGATGACTTTAAAGTTAACCGGACCCGGAATCACGCACACAGAAATATCAAAAAGGAGTGGAAAGGAAAGACACGGAATATACTGTCTCTCAGGCGCACAACCGGAACAAGTTCGTAAGTCGTTTGACAGTGGGCTTCGGCCTGAGGGTGGTCGCCAGCCAGGCAGGTCCCATAAGGATATAAGGACCTTACCACCGAGCAAGCGCCGGGTTTAGTCGCCTCTTACGACACCCTTGTATCCCGGCATGGGGTCAGGGTATGTATTCTTACTCCGCCCTGACACGGACGACGAATGTTTTTACAAACACTTTATTAGACTATTTAAGTAGGTTTTACTAGTTCAGTAACAAGTAGGTGTAGTCTATCATGGGATCGTACCAAAAAGATTGAAGTCAGGTACGGAGTCCCTGCACAAGATTTAAAACTGGCAACATCATAATTTTTAAGCAGCAAGATTTTCAACGATCTGTTCTGGTTTCATAAAATTTGAGTAGCGGCCAAACATTCCTTTAAAAAAAACCTTAAGATAGAAGGAATTTAGGCGTCCCTAAGATAGAACTTTATGAATGTCACGAATCGGGTATGGTATCTAAAAAGAAGTAATAGTAGGTATGCAATAGGCAATCGCCTGTTTACTACTTTTGTGGCAAAAAGTACTTACGAATCTTGATCTTGTATTTGCCCTCGCCCTCAATTGGCATGATGAGCAGCCGCCCGCCCAGCTTGTAGTCTCCGATCAGTGTCACCGAACATTTCAGGTTGAATAATGTTCTGTGCTGCTGACGCCTGGAAAATAACATCAGAAAACCATTGACTAACGTATCGACCGGAAAAGCTAAATTTGCTAGTTAGTGAAATATTTAGGGTGAGAATAGAGATATGGGTAGTTAGGTATAATTTTATATCACCGTCGTCACGATGTTATATGAATAAGCCTAATCGTACTTATTTATATTACAGTCGTTCAATGTGGCACTCATGTAAATAACTTTTTGCTCCTTAAAAATAATCTGTACAATGACCTCTAACCGTTAACAAACAACCTTTTTTTTTAAATACATTTGTATGCGTATTTTCGTCTTTCTGTTCGTATTTAAACAAGTTTTTGATAGAAATCGTAATAAGATAAGTACCTACGCCTAAAAAGTAGGTACATTTGGTAGGTAGGTATGGTCTCGACCCCATTCTATGATAATTGTTTTTCCGTTAATCACGTATTTATCTAAATTGTCATATTTCTACCGCAACATCGAACAAATTCGGGTTTCTATAACTTGGAATTCTCAATACTAACTTGTTGTGTGAATTTGTGCCCGGTATCTGGCTATTGTCAAATGAGCTTATGAGCTCACCCCCTATTCGATGACGGAACATACGACATTACTGGTGAAAGGTTTAGGTACTACACTTCTCTGCCATGCTGGTGAAAGGTTTACTACAGTCCTCGTCTACCTCTTCAGGAAATTACAGCGTGACATGTTAGTAAAATAAAAACCATCAGAACGTTATATAACAACGATACTTACTGCTATGACGTTAAAATATTACACATGGCGTCCCATAAACATAATTGGACCGCCTCCGTAAATCTACTGACATCTTATTGTATTCGAAACAATGGAAAATAATAAATGGTTTATGTGAATCTGTATGTTTTCCTGAACATTTTACAGCAATCAGAGTTCGTTGCCTCACTACGTATTGACAAGCGATTAGTAAGTCACAGTATAAAATACTCGCATGTTTGAAATAGAACTCTACCACAATTGAACACTTATATAATATTATCATTATAAAAAGCAGTTAGTTAAAACAATATAACTGTTACCTAATTTAACGCATGACCGCACACCTCGTGGAGTATACAAAAATTTTATCGTTTTTACTCTCGGAACTATAGCTTTACCAAACAAAAAATCTTCTCCGAAAATAATCTGTTGCAGCAGCCTCAGAAGCCCTGATATCAGCCCTAACATAAGTCAGCGGTTCCCTATGTCATCTATGTAAGGAAGCGGTTATTTTCGGTCATTTCCTATTTCATTCACAACAAAAAAAGTTAGAACCTATAGAGAAATTAACAGACATCCAATTATAAGTAAATTAGTAAAAAACGCCAATGTATCTTGTTCTACAATTATGGTATCTAATGTGTTATTATATCTAAACCAGTTTGTTAAATACTCAATCGATTACAGAGTGTCATTGACTATGACATTTACATATTATCCTGTCTTATTGTTAGGAAGATTTAACATTCTCGACGAGGTTTGTTTCTCACAGTTAAGTATTTATTAAAATAGAAGATCGATTGATTAATCACATACCTACGTATATCTTATCTTTAATAAAATGACTTACGTTTTATAAAACATCTCTAAATATATATTTTTAACACGTCCTATTTATTAATGAAATTTTTAGGCAATTTAATTTAATTGAAAGCTTTAACCTTAAATGAAATTTTAGTACGAGTTGGGAATGCGGAGTGGGAAGTGGGGGATTGACCTAAAATATTATTATTATTCTTACATTCTTCCTTTCTTATTTCACTTACTATACATCACGATGGTAATAGAAAAAGTCCAGCAACGTCAGTTAGGCCCCTTATTTTGTAATTCTTAATGAGAATAAAGTTTTTTTTTCAACTCATCAATTCCCTACGCTTATAGCTAACAATAAGACAATTTTAACAATGTTAGCTTTGAATATTGGTCTTACTCCAAGTCCACGACTTCGCAATTCCGCAGTCCTTTCACGACGGTGTCTTTAAAGTCCATGTCAAGGCCCGCCTGGTGGGCTTTGATTCGCGCCATGTGCATCGGGTCCAAAGTCTCCAACCCCAGCTGTGGAACACCAGCAGCGAACGCCGAGACTGCTTTTTGCGCTGATTCCTTGAGGCATTTCCGGTCTGATGACTTGCATCGTGTGATAAACGGCGCTGAAGACGTAATATAATTTCTAAGTCAGACATTTATGTATATCCTAATGATATTTTCATTCTGATTTAATACAATAGTCTTTACAGCGGACCTATTAAAGTTACACCGATGTTTCTTTACTGCATTCCTATTATTACTATTGATATTAACAGATATCCGTAAAACAAAATGTACCTAATTTTATATTTTTAAATATTGATAAATAATTTGTGGTCCATAGCAATTACATCGATTTACAGTTACAATTTATTGAAAACGTTATTAGTTATTGACAAACATCGTGTTATCGATGCTATGAATACAAATAATAACTATTTATATTCATCGCTTCGTATTGAATAATAGTTAATAATAAGAATATAATATAAATTATTGAATGAATATAAATTATAAATATAACTTATTGAATAATAGTTAATAATTAGAATATTTAATTTGTTAAGGTTACTAATGTTGGAGTAAGTACTTCATTTTATGGGAATAGAAACGACAACAGTGACCCCTCGCCGCCCACGGAGTTATAGTATACTAAATTGGTATACATACATTTTTATATACATAATATAATATAAGTAGATACATTTTTTTGTAGAGGTAGGCAAAAGAGTTTAAATACTTCTCACCTGTTATGCACTACGTTTAGCTATGAAATAGGTGGTGAGCTTAGTTCATACCATACCGGACACATATCCAGACTTTCTCCCTCTCGATCACACATAACAAATTGTATTAAATTATATTCACAAGCTGAACATAAGTTGCTCTCATTAAGTAGGTCAAACGATCATTGATCCATTAATATAATCCATCGATTTATTAAAAGTAAACCAGTAATTGGTCCGTGCTAGCCCTTCAAGTGCGTCTCCAATGCGCATCAGCAGGATAATTCTCACGTACTTAAGTATAATTTGTTATATACCGCCGTACCTTAAACAAGTATGACTCATGCATTACTTATCTCTATGTGCATTCATTGTACTTATTTTTGTGTGTTTATATACTTTATAATCATCTATAATTTATAGCTGTCACACGCTCTACGTACATATAGGTTTTTTTCCGACCCTTTTTATCCTTCCACTGCTTGACATGGTTCTCCTCAAGGAGTGAAAAGGTTAAGCCCATAGCCTGCCACGCCGGCCCATTATGAGTTAGCAGACTTCATACGCCTTAGAGAACATTTATAGAAGAATATACATATATTTTTTTATTCATACATTTATAGGACCGCAGGTCCGTAAGTATTCAGATATTTGGCAATGGTTACTCTCTACTCTCTCTCTAAATTAAGTGTTTACATATATACTTGTATGTATGTATTTAGGAATTTATGTATGTAATATATCTACTACCAGGTCATCATAGAACGATGTAAATTTTAATTTTTCATTAATATAACTGATGGGGCATTACGTTCGCCGAAACTTATGCCTGAACACTTATTAGGTACTTAAGTATAGAACGTGCTTAAGCATTCGTTTAGCACTCAGCTTCCGGCAAAAAAATTAGAATCGATAGAAAATATATAAAACACTATATTTTACGGTCATTATTTTTAACTTCAATTATTTCATAATGAATTCAGCATCTGATATAGGTACATCGATATGACGCGACAGTACAAATTCTAAGGATGTTTAGAATATATCAAAAGTACAACAATAAGTTTAAATTATAGTTAATAATAGTAGATTTAATTACTTAATAGTATAAGTAACCGCATCCGGTTCGCCTTAGTCACGAACGATACGAGATATTTAAGTTCTCCTTGTCATATCACGTGGTATGATATGGTATTAGAAGCAAGAACATGTAATTTGGTAAGCTAACCCGAAAATATTTTTTCGGGTTAGCTTACCAAATTACATGTTCAAAATGGTATAATTCTGATAATTGTGATAAAATACTGTCTGCGTTAATGAACAAAAAAATTATCGTCACAATAGCTAAAAAGAAAATGTTTATCCCAATTTACAGAATAAATTAATTGTGATAATATATTTTCTTTGGCATTGCAGAACAATAGATCAGCATTGCTTCTAAATTCAGAACCACCCCCTAGGCGGTGAGTTACACCTCCTTACTCATCAATTCAAACCGATTAATATTTAAAAATAAAAAGAAGACCAACAAAAGTATACGTCAAAGTTTGATATATTATTTATAGTCTGAGCTCCCTTGAGACAATCAATCAATTGATAACTGCCAGTAATGATTAAAAGTTGCTTTATTACAATGAATACGAGTGTAGAACTTTTACTGTGCCAACTGAATAAAGCACACAAATGTGAAAAACAAATGGGTGTGGTGCGCATAATAATAGTCATAGCGAGAATATATTATATGTATGTTTATATACATAAATACGTGTTTAGTACAGGTTAGCCCAACCCATATACGGCTCATATCACTAGCACAATTTAAACTAGGCCAGGGCCAGAAGTCATGGTTTACAACGTCGTGGGTGTAATGTCTCATGATGAGGAGAACGCCATGTTTGATTGTTACTTGTATATTCATGGGAAATCCTTAGAAATTACGCTGTTGAACACTGGTCTCCCCGCAGATTAAAACAATTAATGCTGACATATGATTTAAGGTGATATAATAGATGTATCATATTCCTGAATTGTAATTACCAATACAAGATTAATACTGACTTTTATAGAGACTTCGTAGCGTCACAATTCAGTGGAATATTTCTTTAATTTTATACTCAAAATTAGATTTCCTATATTTCACCGTTTGTGGCGCGCAATGACTGATCACTAAGAGATGGAACAATAAATTTTCTGCTTAATTAGAGAACATTCTCGATTGTCACAAATTTTTGGTGACTCTTAAACTGGAATGGGAATGCGTAACGATACATATATTCCATAGCATGAAAACGTTAGAATTAGCGGCTACCATCCGAAGGCCTAGAACAATATGCGGCTTAGTCGGACAATTCATTGGTGTGTCCGGACCACGAGGTACGGTCATATAAATAAAAATGATTAGAGAGTAAAAACATTCAAGTACGTAAAGTATATTTCATGATTAGATAGTCAGAACTCACCCAAGCTTCCCCCAACGCCACACAGCGCGCAGACTGCGAAGAGCAGAATAGTCTTCATATCGACAATTGCCATCGATGTTGCTATAAGAACGCGAGTGCATTGCCAACGCAGGACAGTGCAGCGGCGTTATATACGGGGCACACGATCTGATCAATTAGCGACTAATGCACAAACTGTATGTTCATTATACTCCACATATTTGAACAACTGCGGCAAAATGCTTTGATTTTAAATCAACCATGAACAAATAACCTAAAGTTTGCTTGAACTGTCTTTAAAAAAGGGTCTTGTGTTTTTATTTGCCAAACAAAAATAGCGATTAATTAATGTGTTTTCATTATTCAGAAGTGTTTGTGACACATGCGTATGCATATTTTGCATGCTTGCTAATAGTTCACAGGGAATTAATTAATTTTAATTTTTGTGTCCCTTTTTGTCCGATAGTTTATTTTTAAGCAAATTACGAGTGTTCTCTAACAATATTTTAAACTAATGAAGCAACAAACACAGTGTTCCCTGACTGTTATTGTGATTTAGATTTAATTAAACAGATACTTGTTTACTAATTAATTAATTAAACATATGTTTCACTTTGCTTACCTAAATTTAGTTATGCATCTCTTTTTGCTCTTTATATTATAGATAACCGAATCTATTTAGTTCACATTAATTATCTGAACTTCATTGAACATTGAAAGGTTTGGCTGTATATTATTTATGTATTGAACATACAAGCAATGAATTAGTGAGTTTTTATACCGTACCTGTACTTTCGTGTGCTCCTCAAGCTGTAATACACACAAACATACAATTACCTAACTACAAATAAATATAAATTTAGTTATATGACGAGATTACCCGTAATGTTTAAGTTAACTGTGATTAGGAGTATAGTTTAAATTACTTACATTTCATACAAGTACTTAAGAAAGGGAATAAAATGTTATAAAAATATGTATTTAAGCCTTTCCTTCCAGTGCCTTATTTTTCTAGTTATATAAATAAATATAAACCATATAAAAGTAGTTTCAGGAGGTACCAAATTCAACGATACAAAACTAATATGTAATTTTTAGTAACACATTACAGAGAATAGTTAAAATATAATATAATATGTTCGTGTTCTGCAAACGTTGTAGCTGAGAACGTTTTGGAACATATTCTGACCTACTTATATACTGAAACACATTTTGCTGCGGCCGCCCAATACTGGCTTGTAGAGTTTTATTTATAAATATAGGTACCTGATCAAGCTGATGCAGCGATTTCATACGTGACATTTACTGTTGAACTGCCTTTTGTTCGCTCGTCTCAATGTCACTTCAGATTTGTTGAGTTGGTACTATATAAATATACAGAAGTTACATCGGTGAATAAAGCAATCAACAAGAAATAGAGCAATATGTTTTGTATTTTTAATAATAATACACTGTAGACCTTTTAAAATAAATGATTGCCGAGCCAAGGGAAAGAGCAAGTTGCTGTAAAAAAATGGTGATTACTATCACAATATATATAAAGTCTGTCCGCCTGTTTGATTTGACCTTAACATAAGTATGAGTATAAAGTTAAATAGTTTTTCGAGGCATACATATAATGCGTTAGGAAACATTTACTCTTCCTATAAATCGGTATATAAGATAGAGGCGATTAAAACAGAGGGAATCACATTATTGAACAACATTAGGTTTAAATGTGTAGGTAGAACGGAATATAGTCGCGGACAGGAAACAGAGAGGTTTGAAGTCTCTTGAATAATCCTGTGAAGACAATATCACGCCTTTAGATTTACCCTTTACGTGACGATGTTCATAAATAGAAATTTTCGTCATGATAAATCTATAATATTAAATGCAAATATGAGATATAACAAAATGTTTTCCTTATTTTTTTAATTCAAACATAATTTTACATCTTAAAGGAAGGAAAATCACATTGCAATATTATGTACTCGTACCTAAGGTTATGATTGTATGCCCTATATAACATGGATTTTTGTTAAATAATTAATTATGGCGTTAAGAGACAATCATAGGATACGTAACATCATGCCTGTAATCCCCGAAGAGGTAGGCAGAGGAGTGTAGTACACTCCTACGTCTTACCAGTTACGTTAAAGGCCCACTTGCAGAAGTTTCCTTCTCACAATAACCGCACTTATTGTTTTTCCTCATGCCTCTTTATAGACTACAGCCAAGTTATAAGATGATTGGAATATATTTTTCATAGAGTCTCTAGCCAAAAAACGGTCTTCACGTTCCGTGGTTTAACGATTTCTGCCTTTTTGGGTTTTATTCTCATGGCTACATGTGTTTGTAAACGCTTTTATCGTATTTTGCACCGCGCTTCGCGCATGCTTCACACTGGCTACTATCTGAAATTAGCTATTGCCTTGTTCATGTCGAGTCAATATTTTCGCACGTTACACTTGAGAAAGTTCACATGTTTTGGTCATTATCAAATCACTAAATGTGGCTTATAAAAATTTAAGAAAAAAAATTGAGGAAATAAAAACACAGTTGTAGTCGCAAGTATCAATGTGAAACTAAAGCTAAATGCAGAAATATTTGAGGCTTTCTCTGCCTACCCCGTAATGAACATGGCGTGAAGATACAATAACACGCGTAAACCGAAGTCTCAGATAACGCAGTTCCCAGCTGAACTTGTTATTGTAGTACCAAAGCCAGCCGCGGTCGTTGCTCTTGAGAACAATACGGCACGATTCACGGAATTGTTGTTTCTCCGGAAGTTCAGAGATCAATGCCTATGCCATTTACTGTTCTCTTACATATTGTAGTTTAATAATAATATATGTAGATAATATGTCGCGCTTTTAACGAAAACCTCATACTATCAACTGAAAAATATGCTAAAATAACTGTAAAACTTAACAATAGTAATGAAAAAAGTGACAACGACCCGCAAAGAAATAGGCACGTAATATTTTGGAAATAACAATTGAATGAAATTCTCTAGAGTGATTCAATGAGATTTCATATAGATAGGAATCTATAGATATGTATATTTTAATAGTAAAAACTTCTCTTACCTTCTGTTAGCTTAAAAATGACAATTATATAAATATTTTATCTCCAACAACGTCCAGTTTGACAAGTCCCCTCTAAATAACAAAGATAAGTTCTTTTTGATTCAGTGATTCTCATATCAGGTAATCTAATTATTTTCAATGTAACTGGCAGATATACAAAAAACTGATACACTTTTAAAGTTAAAATTGGCTGATGACAGATAAGCAAAATTATTGTCGAGGCATCAGTAAAAAAATTGTGTCCGCATTAGAGTGACCTAATTACAATTTAGGCTGATGAAATCACAGAGGTATTATGTATAAAGTAGGGAACCTATACGGCTGCCTGTAAGCGGCAGCGTCCACTGGTTAGAGAGAGAAAATAGATCGCGATACCCCATCTCTATCTCTCTTTATCTCACTACTGACGCATGCGCAGCAAAAGAACGCTTGTTTTTCAATTATAGAACTTACACTAGCGCTACCTGTGTATGCGCGAGTAGAAAGAGACAAAGAGATAGGTAACTTGGTTTGTTATCTCTTTTTTTCATAGACACATTTTAGGGCTGCTCCCTACTCTATATATAAGAATTCTATGGTTGTAATGGCCGTATAATACGTATTATGACACTGGTTTTATATATGTGTTTTTTGTTGGTATACTCAAATACATGTCTCTATAAACATAACATTACTATCTTATACTAATTATGTTTTTAAAAACCTGTATTGAAATATATAACCTACCAAAACTGCCAACAAAGGAATCTAAGCTTAAAAAAAAAAGGATCGTCACCATATACGTCATTTGCGCATAATAGCTACATGATATGAATAATAAAGTCAAAGATTAAAGTAGCTACGTGACAGGTCTCTGGTCGTGACAGGACAGGAATTTTGTCGCTCCATTACGACGACCGCTGCGTCATATGTCATGCGTCACAACTCGACTGCGGCCTAAACTTTGTGCGTAACAAAACCTTTAATTTTTTTTCAGTTATTCCTGTGTAGTTCTACTGTTGAACATGGGTTTCGTCTCAAATAGAGTGGATTAAGGGCTTAGTTTGCTAAGTGCGGGTCGGCTGACTTAGAATTAGGCAATTTTTAATATAATTTTACTAACTAATATGATACGGTGCACAATTTGTAATTTTTTATATTATGCCATTTACGTAAAGAAACCAGATATAAGTTAATACAATTTAACGACTATAAGGATTAAAAGCAGTGATAGCCTAGTGGTTAAGAATTCAGCCTCTCACTTCGGGGGTGCTGGGTTCAAATCCATGGCGCGCACCTCTTTATAATAAAAGTGCGTTTTAAATTTAAATATCACTTGCTAACGGTAAAGGAAAACATCGTGAGGAAACCTGCACACCTTAGAATTTATAAAAAAAAAATCTGAGGTGTGTGAAGTCTGCTAACCCGCACTCGGCCAGCGTGGCAGACTACGGCGTTAACGATCTCAACATGAGAGGAGACCCATATTCCAACAGTGGAATGACAAATGGGTCGATCATATAGACAAAGTTGCTATTAATGACATGATATAAATATAATGTGAGCTTTCGTAGTACTTTTCAAAGTTTCTAACATTAACCGACGCCGGCTAATTTGGCACTTCAATTAGTGTTCGTTAGTGGTAAGTTTCAACAAGGTATTCAATGTAGCCTATTCTATTGATTGATTCTATTGATTGGCTAAAGTGTCCTACCTTAACCAATCAATTCTCATTATCACCTTTAGGTAATAAACGTTAAACTACATCATTAGTCGTAAAGGCGGCTGCTCAAGTTCAAATTAAAGGGTCAATATCCTGTATGTTTCATATTCGCACAAGAATAACATTGTAGATTATATTATATATTATATTATATTATACTCTAAGCTGCCCACTATTGCGGGAAACCCGTGTCCAGTAGGAGAACACAAGATGTGTTATAGGCTTACAGCTAACGCGTGATCAGTACTATCGCCATTATTATCATCAACTTCTTTATTGTTACTCTTTTGAATGTGTGTATCCTCTTAAAATGAGAAGAATTCGGTCAAAGTATACATGGCCAAGTGCGAGTTGTCAGACTTCTAATTTAGATTAAGAAATCTAAGAATTGGAAGTCTGACAACTCGCACTTGGCCATGTGCACTTGGACCGACATGTATACTTTTACTTTGTTCTGATAAGATCAGAACTCCAGATTAGGTCGGTTTTTCCGTTACCACTACAGACTGGATTCACGTATTATACAGGTGTAGGTATAAATATAAGAAATAAAAATATATTTTATTTGATGCAGTTTGGTTTATTTTATGACTAAAAATGGTTACAAAACGCAAACACTCTAATAAATAGAACACAATCATAACTCGTGATACACGATACTGTATCTATAGTTTAAAAAGAATACAAACGAAAAAAAAATAAGACAAAAAATGAAAAAGAAAAGAATAAGTGATAATTTCTTCAAGAGGTCCATATCACTTGACTGGTCAATATCATGATAATTATAAAATATTACATAGGTATCAATAATTAATTAATTATATATTATCAACCTATTTATATATATTTTTTTTTTAATACATAACCTATTTATAAATGATGTTTATACACATGTCTTAAATATATAAAAAATATTAAAAATAATACAAATATAATACAACATTAAAAAATAAGTGTTAAAGTTACTGTATCATGTATTTACATCAACTTGAATAACATAGATATTACGTAAATAGACAAGTAAATTACTTATAATATCGATTATTATTTAAAAAATAAACAAAAATATTTGGTATAAAATACTCGTATAACGATAAATAAAGGAAAAATAAATAAATTAAAAGTACTATCACACGATACGTAAACATAAGGCAAAACATAATATATAACAATGAATAAATCATAAATCGAACCAAAAAAGAAAACAACAAACACGAATATAAATAAATCCTTTTCAGTCAGATTACTGCTTTAAAAACAAACAGAAAAAAAAAAACAAACATAAAATAAAATGACCGAAAAGAAAGAATCGGACAAAGTCGATAAGAGCAATCGCATACACACACATACACACAAATAAATTAACAAACAACACTGGCATTGAACGCTGGGCGGATTCATTCATTCAGACTAACTTCGTCATCTTCGGTCAACTTGGATAACTTAACGTTATTGTTGGTAAGCGGAGTAAGCTAAGCTATTAGCTTCATTCCGTGACCGGGACCAACCACCATCCCATCCACCATGACTGGGAGGATGTTCTTCATGTGTGGTCACCCAAGTATGCTCTTCTTGAGCATGTTTCTTAGCGATGAGAGCCTTGACGATGGCAATGACCTTCGCGATAAAAGCGATCTTGGCGAGAAGAGCCAGTTTGAACAGGGACGCAGCGATGACCAACAGTGCAAGGACTACCAGAGCAATTGCTTTAATTTTACCCAGGATTGCAAGAGGGATGAGGAGCTTGAGTTTCTTCTTCAGCTGCTTCTTCTTTTTGCCACGGCCTTCTTCAACAGCTGAAAAGAATATTTCGTTTGAATTAACATGAAGAACCAAAAATGAAACAAACTGTTGGTACTATGGAAAAAAATAAAAATTATATTTTATGATAAAGAATCTGCTTTAGAAAATCAAGTCGAAATCACCTTAATATTACGTTATATAAAAAATTGTACGATGTAGATAATAAATACAAATATTATCAAAGCTAGTAAATAAACAAGGCCCGACTAACAATAAATAATTAATTATTAACACTAAGTTAATAAATCAATCAAAATAATTATAGTATTATCTTTATTTTTTTAACAACAACTCACAATTTCAGTTTCAAATTTCATTTAAGTTTGTTTTATCCAAGTCGTTTGTTTAATGGAACTGACCGTGTATTAGGTTAAATCGTTTGTGAAGATCAAAAACAAACGGGTCAAGACTCGACCCTTGACGTATTCCGGAAAACGTATAATACAGTCTAGAGAGATATTCTTTAAAATGCACATACCGCCTCCTGTTATGGAGGTAGGAAGAGAAGAACTGTAACAAGGCTGGGGTAAATCCGACAGCTGAAAATTTTCTGAGAAATATGTCATTGTCAACCGCATCAAACGCTTTACTGAAGTCAAAATAAGCCGCATCAACTTGAGAACCCAATTCCATCGTCAGAGCGGTGTAGCTTTGAAACGTTAACTAGTTGCTAGCAGTAGACCGACCAGCTCTAAAGCCATTCTGGGCATCAGATAGTTGGTTCTCAAGCTGAACATTTATTAAATTATAGAACACCGACTCAAACAATTTACCGAACACCGATAGTACGGCTACAGGTCTAAAGTCATTTACCTCAGAACTAGAATTATATTTTTGGAAATGGAACTACTCGCGAGACTTTCCATATATGTATGTGATATATGATATAATTATTATTACATGATACGTCGGCTTACATTAAAGCAGCTTGTTGACGTGAACATAATGAGTATCATTATATTTTTGAAATCATAATGTTGTTGAATTGTATTCATTATTTACATATACATTATTATGTAATTGTTGTTGCACAAAAACGCTCCACAGACGTATCGCAAATACAATCAAATCAATTTGAATTTTCCACGCAGAAGTACACGTGATCACCGATAATCATGTGACTTGCATATTTATTTGCTATTACTAAACGAAATACGGCATCTCCACACCGATTTTATGGAATTTTCTAACTTTCTTATAAAATATTTTTATGGGCGTAGTTTCTAAAAGTATACGAAGAGAATGTATGACCTTAAATATGAAAACAGTACTTGAAAACATGAATACGTAGGAAGCTTGTAATATCTTAATTAAATGTAACTAACTAAGTATTCAACGGATGTAATTGTGCTTAATTGTGAGAAAATGAACGTGTAACAGAAAAATATGAATATAAGAATGGAGATATTTCTTTTTTGGTTTGTCATCTTCGCTTTCATCAAACTGTTTTATGGAAGCTGGTTTCTCTGGAACCGTTGTAACACTTCTACAGCGGTTTGCTATGTACGCAGTAAAAATAACGGTTCGAGTTTTATTACCTCTTAGGAGACACCCTGAGATTTTATGTTCATATTACCGTGAACAATCACTGTTCTCTTTCAAAATAGATTCATATCTCAAAATCTTTTTACGCTGTTACTAAATTACCATTAATTATCGGAAACTTTAGTCTTCATAACTTTTATTTCCGTTGTTCATTGCTTGAACCTAGTTTAAATAGACACGCAAACACTCGCTTGTATCGGATTTTTTACTTAGAAAACGTTATGCCTATGGCCACTTGCGTTACTATTTGGTTAGGCACTGTGTTACTTTTATAAACATAACTTCATCAATAATTTACTATCAACGTGTACATAGTGATATATGAATGGTGAATTTTGGTTCATTTTTCTCAAAGGAATAAAGATGCACATGGTTCTGTTTGCATGTGACTGAATACCGTATTCCTTACTGTATAAGGCCTAAGATTTTTGGCATAAGAGGTTTTGATTTGGTTTTAGGGAAAACAACGCACGTTCATAATGACTAAGTATTGGTTTTCTTTATATGGTCTCCTTATGTGTGTTTGGATTATTTACAACAGCTAAAGGAATGTACCACATTAACGTTTGAGAGCCGTTGAAAGGTCAAATAAGCTCGTTAAAAACTTTCAATTATTTAACGCGACCCGTGGTACAATCTATACATATAACCGAACCCAAAGAGAGATTTGAGTTCCGAAAACCGATGATTTTGATTGAAAACCGGTATCATTGACACGCTTTATAACCTTTCCACGCATTTCTCCATTACGCAACACACATACATATGTTTCTAGGCTCATCGCCGCTCCTCAAGTGATTTGATTGAATATGTTAAGACAACTATGTATTTTTATTACGTCACCTATCATATTCGAGAACTTTCGCGCGACACGAGGCATTATGGGAATTATTTATGTCATTGCTCGACGTTTTTATCATTTTGTTTTTTGAAGAGATGTTATATGAACATTGAATAGTAATTTATGGATATACATATATATCTCTCTAATAATATTTTGATTCACTCTGCTTGGTTTTAGGTATATATACACATATGTTGTACGTCATTATTTCATTAATGTTTACGTTTTGAGAATGCTAAAAATCGTAAAAGATATTGATATCAAATTTAATTCTTTTTCCAAGTTTCACTACTTGTATTAGTAAGTACGATCCGGTTAATAAATTTGCCTTCTCAGCCGACGGTTGCTAAGTCCTGGGTGAGGTTTCAATCCGGACACATTTTGCTGAAGCATTGATATAGCTTGTTCTGTACTTAATATTGTTATATTTGTCATTGTATGTATATGTCTTTAGAACCTCGATCTACGTACGTTAAAGCTTAATTATGCTTACCATCGTTAAGAGATCCAGAGTCATCATCTGTGTTGTCACCACCGTTGAAGCTTAGTTCCAGTTCGCTCTTCTGAAGCAGACCAGACATGCTCTGCCAGATTCTTTCAGATAACTGCTTATTCCTTTGATCAGGTTCTGAAGGAAGGGCGTCGAGGCTTCTGCCTTCTGTAGGGCCATTGTTGTATATGGTGACGCCATCGAAAATGTTCAGCTTGCGCACGGTACCGAGGCGATCCGCGGCCTTTAGAACATGTTCCTGAAAAATTGTTAAATTATTATTTTTTATTTTTAATCTTTTACGGAAATTTATTTTACGATATTGCAGTGTTCTGATATGCGAAGATCGTGCGAAGTGGGCTAGACGAAGCCGGAAAGCGGACCCTGGGTCCTCACACACCAGTGTGAGGACGTAGCCGGGACGTGCTAAGATATCATCATCTTACCGCTTATTGGCTGCAGAAAAAGCGTCTAACATCTTTCAAAACGGTGCTATATGAATACATATTCTATCAAATTTATTATAATTAAGTTAATTTTAATTAACATGAAGTGTGCCTGTTTTATATTGTTATTAATAAGTTGCATGACTTATGTGAAAATTAGTTTAATATGTAACCCAGTAAGTTTAAGATGCGTTAAGTTGTGAAAGTATCATATGGACATATGTATAAACATGTTAATTATAAACAGATATATAAATATGTTTTACTTTTACCAAGTTTACGACTATATATGTTTTTTTAATTGGATTGAAACCAGTATATTTCCTTTCACTTTGCGCCGCACAAAAAAGTCACCGATATCCTCTTTGTTTATGAATTTTGAAACTTTAAAATTATTTATGGTAGGTTAGTAAATTTGTATTTGAAGACATACTTGTATGTTGTTTCGCAGCTACGTAGTTTTAAGTGAATTAATATTTAAAATGCTTAATTTTTTTTTATTTCCATATTTCACATTTAATTCTTGGAATTTTTAAAAATGAATTTGTTTATCTGAAAAATATTTGTTTTATATTTAAAATGGTTTCCGTGATCGTTTCATGATTTTTGTCTAGTTATTATAGATGTCGATTTGCGAAAAAAAAAATCTATATATTACGGCATTAAGCATTTTTGCTATTTAAAATAAAAATCGATGAATATTTATAAAACTATTAGTTTTTCCAATGTGGAAATATTAATCTCTATTTATTAATCTCACTTTTCAAATTATCACTTCCTTGAAATGATTTTTTTGTATATGATCTGCAACAAGATATTTTCTATTTTACTGTACTTCATCAAAGATTTAAGCAATATTTATTTTTTACTTTGGTGACAATCGTGTTATAGATATTTTTATACGAGATATTCTTAGAAATTTGTCAAAACATTATGGTATTTAATATGTTATCGAAATATTACAAAGTTTATGCAATGGATTTATTAGCTTTTTCGCAGTTAACTTCAAAACCGATTTAGGCATTTTTGTTTCCTGTAGATTTTTCTGCTACTTTGTGGAAAACATGTATAACAATTAGAATCCTCTGGCGTTCCTTATAAATTTTTTTATGATTGTTAAATAGTTTTTTGCGACCTTTGCTATTTATTTTAAAAATATTATCGCACAATTTTTATTATTAATCACAAACACAATCGGACGAGGATATTTTTAATAAATTTAATTATTAATATAGTTTTCGTTAAATCCGTTATGAACATATCTACCGAGTATCACTTTTATTTGGCAACGAGCGACGTCGTTATATTTATGTATTACTTAACGCAAACACCAAGTTATTATTGAACACACTGTTTTTTCATTCTTTTTTGTTATGTTAACGTCCTTTTTACGACACGATAAAACACTTTACCTTGAGACACAAACTCAAGTCACTGTTCATGCAATTCACAAAGTTCCCGACAACGAGACGTAAAAATGAGTCTTCCTGAGCCACGGGAACAGCTGTCACCACGGCTGCGGCACTCAAAAAAATCACGAAGAATTTCATGTTTCCTCTTGGGGTACCACGTGCTTTAGCGAATCCAATTCGACTGTGTTGCCTGCTTGATTGGTAACAGTTTTTTATCTAAAAAACCCCCACTCTCCATTTCTCTGCATTAACATTTTAAAGTAATTGATGCCATGTAGAGTCGTCGAAGACATTATGCCATAGTGAGTGACATAGTTATTTTTTTTTACATTAATATTTATTTTATTTCACGATAGCGCACGGTTCGTCTTTCTTTTAACGGCGGATGTTTTACGCAATAGATAGCCATTAAGCTTTTCTAGTATTGTTTTAAAAGGTCAGGTGATCATTAAGAATTTAAAACAATAATGAATGAGCTTTAAATATAATAGCGAAAAAATGCTGGTTTTAATAGGATTATCGTCTATATATATAGACGTGAATTCTGACATTATAAACGTGTAAAGCAGTTTAATTAAATAAAATTAATAATTTCCATGAGAGCTACTCTAGGGTTATCCTGTATGCAAATTTCAATAGGTCTTCTCATGAGCTTATATTCATAAAAATTTTGGTATTTTTGTAATATGACTTTTAATACGATTTTTTCTTATTGATTAGCCTGTGATAATAAAATAGATAGAGATGCTGATAGAGCAAATACTTATAAAAATATATACATAATTATATAGGTGTATATACAAATCATGACGTGAATAATAGGAAATTTTTGTACACTTACCTTAATCACGTTGTCTATGGTCACAAAATTCATCAGATCAGATCTATACTGGTCTTACTAAGAGTTCTTGATGTCAGTCAAACTCAAATCATAAAGCTAGAGAAAATGATACGACATAATATTTTTATCATAATCGAATATTTTATTCAATAAATAAATAAATAAATTATATTGAGGTACTTGAACATGGCAACAACAGATACGCTTGGATATAAATACAAAAACCTTACACACACGCACGCACACAGATTACGCTAACGATTAGGAGTATTGCCCACTATACGCTAATGAGTGTGCGTCGTTGACTTTCCTACTCCAGCCTTGCGCAGGCTCGTATGAATACCCAGGGTGCTCCTCGTGGTGGTGAGGAGCCGCGTAGCTAATGCTGCTGCTTGAAGAGTGGTTCTTTGACAGAAGTTTCCTGATGAGAGTGAAAGCGTTCATGGCGAATGCGATCTTGCCAAGGAACACAGCCTTGATGGCTGCGAAGGCGATGACACCGAGGAAGAGCGGGATAAGGGCAGCCATCTTGAGCTTCAAGAGCAGAAGGAGAGGGAGAAGTTGCTTGATCTTCTTCTTCTTCTTGCCACGAGCTGAAAACAGGAATAAATAAAGTAAGAAATTTTGTAGTACTATGGATGAATATCTAAAATTTGACGTATACTCAGTTTTAATTGATATAACCGTATCTATATAGAACGGCAGTTCTAATTTCCAATAGCTGTAGTCTAAAAGTTGCATATAATGTAAATTATACTAAATTTGTCTGGGCAGATTGTGTTCATAGCAGATCATAAAATATTGGTGACGTTTGACTAGAAATGGCAGAGCCATAACTATTGACGGTTAAAACCATAAATATACGCATGTAACACATCTCGGAGAGAAAGCCCGCATTGTTTAGTAAACGTGACATTTTAAGGTTGGCAAGGGTCTTGCAAATTAGAGAATCTTAGGAAAGCGCATGTGAGTTATGAAAACTTTTGTACAGTAGGTTTTGTTTACGATTTCACATTATTTTGTAGTTATTCTTTCGATTATTTCATATATTTCTAGGGTCGTTGGCAATTTAATTAAAACAGGCGCCAGATTTTTATTTATTATTTACAGGCCCAGTGAATACAAAATTGTAACTACAAATTTATGTCTTAGTTTCCGTCTAGAAGAAACGTTTGATTTTTTATCCCATATTTCTTCTTATCATTTTTTCTGTTTTGCTTTTTATTATTCGAAAGACTATACAATATTTGTATTTATTTATCTCCCTTCATCGCATCCCACTGCATTGCCTCTCTGTCTTACTGCCTATCAAAAACATCATTAGTGAAGTTAAAATTCTTAATCAATTAATATTTTACACAACAAACAATTTGTAAATTTTTACCTTCCTCGTCTAAATCTCTAGACTCTTCAGCGCCATCTGTCAAACGTAACTGCAGTACGTGATTATCTAAGAAATCCTCAACATTTGTAGCTATTCTTTCTTCAAGTTGAGCTTCTCTGGTTTTTGGATCCTCAGCCAGCGCGTCGAAACTTCTCGCAGACCTTGACGAACCAGTGTTTATTAAGCTCATACCTTCGAAAATATTCAAATCCTTAGCACCGGCAAGCCTTTCAGTGAACTTGTAGGCTTTTTCCTGTGGAAATATTTATTTGTTAGTTTATGTCTTACTCAAATTTATAACTTTGCATTAAGCTGATGATTCTTTTAATGAATTCATTAATACATAATAACGTGACATCACGCCTGTAATTCCCGAAGGGGTAGGCAGAGGAATGTAGTACACTTCCACTATCCACCAGTCCCATGTAATATTGCCATACACCGGGGACAATTCCAGAGTTCGAGTCACTACTAGAAATTCTAAATTAAAAACTCCTAATAGTACCCGACCTGGGATTTGAACCCAAGATCTCCCGATCGACACCTGCGCTTGCAACCACTCGACCAACGTGGCAGTCATCTTTATTCATTGATAATGAACAATGTAAATATATCACAAAAAATAACAGTATTAGTCGGAATAAATTACATTCAGTCTTTTTTACCACAATAAAGTCAAAGAGAAATATGATAATAGATATTTGAGTTTTGTTCATATAAGATAATATCCAAAAGTACAACATAGAATTAGATAACCACACCTCTTTTTTCATTGTTCTACAGTCAGTTAAAATAATGAATGATAGAAATAATGAATGACAGGGCTGATCGTGATGACCTTAAATTAAATATATCGAAACAAATTAACTATATGGAAAAAATTTTGATCCGTTATTCCTATTTCTCACTTTAGCCAATTTTAAGTGAAAGAAACGTCTATAGCTTCAATTCAATTTCGATTAGATTGAACTTTTTTTTAATCAGCACTAATTTCATCACCATATTAATTTTGCGACTGCCATAATAATATTTTGAAGATAGATATTGCATATTTTACAAGTGCCCGTTGTATTTGAAACACTCAATGTACTCGTATTATATGGTTTTAACTTCGCGACCTACGAGAGACCTTCTACGGTTTGTATATTCACTTCACTTAAAAACGTCACATAATTCACTAATCACCTTTAAACACAACGACGTGTCGTTCTCAATGCACTCGGAAACCGCACCCACAAGATTTTCCGCCAACCCATGCTGTTCCACTGGGCTGCTATACACCGTTGCCAGAATGGCGAAACACGTTAAACTTTTCCACATAATTCCTTGTTTTGTTCCAAAGCAGGTGTACTTCAACTGCCAATGCCGGGTAAGTTATGATATGTTCCCAAAAAACTGATGGGTTTTATCCTTTGACTCCCCACTACGTTTTTCTTATTGTAACGTATAGCGTTGTACTGTTTGACGACGTATGCTAACTGTCGTGCTTGATGTAAGCGGCAACGTAAGGATAAGTAGAAAAATAAATATTGAATGATAGAAAGCGGAGTTTGCGCTTACAACTAAATAAATACGCACTCTTACGTTTGTGAAGTCAGTGTAAATGAAACGAAAGAAAAAGTGCGAATGTTTGAATTTTCATCCACACCCAACTAACATCTCTATGCTATTTAATCTATACATCCTAATATAGTGCCTAATGGTTTATAGATAAACCTCATAATAGCACACACGAAACACCTTACCGCGTCGACTTGTGCTGTATGCTGTTCGCATATAAGTGAAAATGAATGACACGTAAATTTTGAAATTGAAATCGGATTTCAGGATTACGTAAATGTGTTGTAGTGGATAAGGCCACTGTACTTCTGTCACAGATACTAAGGAATGATAAGCGATGTGCGTATTATGACGACTCAAAATCTAATAATAAATCAGTATCATTTTGGTTTATTATATTCACAATATATTATTAAAAGTTACTAGTTATTTCTCGCATAGTTCTTCCCTAATTCGATATGTAGCTATTTCCATAATCATCCGATTGGGTGTCACGATGGATCATGGCCAAAAACCGGAAAGGAAGGTTGGTGGCCCGAATTGTAACGTTTGACCAAACACTGTGTCATCTTTTCTATCATTCGCAGGCGACAACTTCCGAAGTACCGAAATACGGATGTCATGTCATATTCTTGGCTTATAATCCTTAACTTATTTCCATTGTTTAATACTTGAGTCAATAGTATATGGGTTTAGGCTTTAATAATTCTACCATAAAGAATGGAGTTCTTTCATAACTTCTCAAATTTATAGTTAAAACATTAGTATTTCACTGTTTGTTTTAATTTGTAGTTCTATGTATTTTTTATAACTTCATTATAAATTTATTTATTTATTTATTTATTTACCCTTTATTGTTAGTAACAAAAGGCGGACTTAATGCCAAGTGGCATTTTCTACCAGTCAACCCAGGTGATAATGAGAACTTGCGAAATATCGTTCAT